>APFE030301020.1:132306-150161 GCA_000404065.3 Pinus taeda | reverse complement strand
AATAAATAAAAATAATAAAAATAGTAATAACTACACTAAAGCTTTAAATAAGAATAAATAGTAATAAAACAAAGAAAGCAATAAAAATCAGTAAAGCTATCAAAAAGAAGAAAATAAAACAAGAAAGCTAAAAATCAAAAGAAAAGTAAAGAAATAAAACAAGAAGGCTAAAAATCAAGTTGCATGTAGACACATGGAGTGTGTGCATGTGGTTCCCCATCCAATGTTGTTTATTTAATAGATGGTGAGGAAGATGAGAGGCATGCTTGCATTCCATCATTTCCGAGCTTCTATCTTTCATTCTCTTGGGAGAATGGTATACTAAGACTTAGGAGCACTGGCAGTAGTCGTTGGTTGAGGGCTCGGGGGTGGCCAGTTGTAGCAGAATCCTACACAATTGAGCCTACGGTTGGGTGGAGAGTCGTCCCCAAAACCCTGTTGCGGTAAGCCTACTTCTACCACAGGTAAGTACTCTTCATAGTTTAAATTTAATGTTAATAAGTTAATTAGATATATATTTTGGGATGTTACATTATGACCATTCCTTGATGATTTTGTCATACCCTACATAGATGATATTTTGTTTTTCAGTAAGACTCGTGAAGAGCATGTTAAGCATGTAAAGCAAGTTCTAGATGCCTTAAAAAAAGAAAAAATTGTATTTGAATATGTCTAAATGTGAATTTGGGAAAACCTATTTGGTTTATTTGGGTCATATTGTAGGAGGTGGTGAATTGAAGATTGATCCCTCCAAAGTTGATGTTATTGTGAATTAGCCTAAACCCAACAATGTAACATAAGTTAGGATCATTTTGGGAGCAACCCAATATTGGAGAAAAAGTATTGCTAACTTCTCATTCATTGTAGCACCATTACATGCTTTGACAAGTGTGAAGTAGGTCTTTCAGTGGGGAGGAAAACAACATAAAGCATTTGACACTTTGAAAGAGAAAATATGTACAACGTCAATTCTAGCACTTCCATATCTTAAGCAACCATTTGAAATTCAAACCGATGCAAGCGAATATGCTATGGGAGCACTTTTGATGCAACATGGTAAGCCAATATGTTATCATTCTAAAACCTTTTCGAATGCAATAATTAATTATCCAACTTATGATAAAGAGTTGTATGCTTTGTTACAGAGCGTGAAGAAATGGAAGCATTATTTGATGGGTAAAGAAACGATTATTCATACTGACCATCAACCTTTGCAATATTTACAATCACAAAACAAGGTACAACAAGTTATACATTTTAGGTGGATGGGATTGCTGCAACAATTTCATTTGATAATGGGGTATAAGAAAGTTATATACAACAAAATTGCAGATACGTTATCAAGGCCCATTGTTAATGCATCTATTATTCTTAAGAATAATTCAATCATGCATGAAATTTATATTGAAAAGTATGCTCAAGAAAATCATGTTGAAGAGTTGGATTATCATGTTCATAACAAGTTGTTGTATCATCTTGGCAAGTTATGTGTTCCACAGGGTGAAAGAGTAAATGTCATAAGGGAAGCCCATAGTGTAGGCAAAATAGTTGTTCAATTACAAAAGTATCATTATTGGCCTCACATGAATGAAATTGTATCAAGATATGTAAAAAGATGTTCTATGTGTGCTACTAGCAAGCCAAGCAATAGGAAATTGGGTTTTTACACTCCACTTCTTATCCCTTCTCTTCATTAGGAAAGTATTTCTATGGATTTTTTTGGGGGACTACAAATGTCTAGGAAAGGTCATGATTATTTATATGTTGTAGTGGATCGTTTCAACAAAATGTTTGTGTTGATGCCATGTAAGTGTTGGAAAATCATAAAGGCAATAAATATTTTCTTGATCTTTATAATTACTTATGATGTTTCTTATTATTATGATTCTTTATATCTTCTTTATTTAGTCCATCAAGCAATTACCAATAGCAGCAACACATAAAACAATGGACACAAGATGTAGGCACATACCAGGGAAACCCCCCCCTCGAGGGGAAAACCCAGTCAAAGTAATTCTTCCTTTCAATAGTATTCTTTGAGACTCTTCACCCTAGACCAAGACCAGACCTTCCCTCCACACCAAGTCAACCTCCAGAAGATTGACCTCTTCCAAACAACTTTGACTATGCAACACCTTGTAGCAGCTAACAGCTTTCGATGACAGTCCAACTTGGAAGACTTCGATCTCCCAATCTAGAGCACAAAACAGAGAGGGACCACCACCAAATTTTTGATTTCCTTGACTCCTTAGACTCACCTAAACTTGCAATCACTTCGGCTTCCTGGCAACAAACTTTCCCAGCTACCCACTTCGCACTTCTGCCCAGCAATAAGTTTTTTGCACTTCTGCCCAATAGAGAGAATTCAAACTGAGAAGTGATGCTCCAAATGAATTTGGTGTCCTTCATTTTATATGCTTCTTATGGGGTCGAATAGGGTCTTAGGCCAACTTGATCTCCCCTTAGGTCGACATGGTGTGGAGGTTCCATAATTCATATTTGACTCAATACTAAACCTTTTTACATGATTCAAAAGCCCAAGAAAGGTCTCTTTAAATGTACAATAATTTTATAGACTCATAATAAATCCTAGAAGTCGTCAATCGGGACTTTGACCTAAAACATGGTGACCCAAGCATGAAACCCATGCTTTAATAAGTCACAATAATAATAATAAGTATTTTCTTTATTCTTTTGACAAGTACATTACATAATGACTCAAGTACATTATTGAAGACTGAACATAATTATTTTTTCCAACACTCCCTCTTAACTATGGAGGTATTCATAATGTACATATATAATAGAAGATCTCAAGCTATATGAACCATGAAGAACTTTAGGCACCGCAATGCCATGGACTAGATTTCTAACCAGGGAAATCTATCCAAACAATCACTCAACAATTTAGGCACCACAATGCCAAGGACTAGATTCCTGGCCAAGGAAATCTATCCAAACACTCACTCAACAGTTTAGGCATAGCAATGCCAAGGACATTCCTGAACAAGGCAATCTATCTAGGTGGGATTAAGATGGACCGAAGATTTCAACACCTCTAGGTACCATCAAGCTTACTTGCTAACCATCAACCCAAAAATCCTTGTGTGTATCCAAAACATAGCTCAATGATCAATACCACCTTTCCAACTTCTAGACATAAACACAATGTGTCAGCTAGATTTCCTGCAAGGAAATGCTTCACTCACAAAGCCTCAACACCCCTTGATCTAGCAAATCAAGGACCGCAAATCTCTCCCGATCAAACTAATCAATAACCAACATGCTATCAAATCCTTCGAGAGATTCACCTGTACAAACACAACCCAAATCAATAATATACTTTCACATGTACATAATCAAATACAAACCTTTGGGGCATTTCATGCATCAAATGTTGCTTCTCAATTTTCCATAGTAGGACTATCAACCGAATCTTTGACAGAAGATTCCTCAATCATTTATTCTTCCTACTTCATATGCAACAACATAATCAGATCAAACTTTCCTTCTATTAGCAACACCTCAAAATGCATTCTCCAATTTCCTTCTCCTACTCATGGCCCTCACTAAAACTTACGGTTGTTAGTCCTGGTCTAGTGCATGAAACATGAAGCGGAGAATCATATATGTCACTCCCTCTTAAACAAATAGGATCTAATCATTCCTATACAAGGAATATTCTCAACCATCCTCTTTTTCTAGGGAGTTTCTTTTCATTCGAGCTCCCTGTTAACCTAGGGAGTTCTACTTCTTATTTTCATCATTGGGGAATATTTCATGGCTTCCAACCATTTCATCAGAGTTGTTATCATCCTCATCATGCTTGTCACATCAAGCATCTTCACCAAGTTGAAGATTGTGTACCAGCACAACTTGCTTGTCACATCGAGCATCTTTGCCAAGTTGAAGATTGTGTACCAACACAACTTTCTTGTCACATCGAGCATCTTCACCAAGTTGAAGATTGGGTACCTGCACAACTTAGATAGCAAGTACAACCAGATCTATAGAATCATGAAGTTAGCCATATCATAATCATGGAAGCATTTCATCTTTATACAAATCAAATACCTAGACTTTTAAACAAGAGACAGATACTCTTCAATATCTTGCTAGGGGATTTGTTATACACCCTAGACTACTTCATAACAACATTTATTCCATCTAGGGTTTCAATGTGTCTTCCAAGGGTATGACATACCTTACTAAAACATATAGCAAACCCTAGAAATAATTTGTACAGATCTACAAAGCAACTAACAACCTTTCAAGATACATATGTTAGACTTCTCACTAGGGATTCATACAAATCCTAGATTTCATACAAAATTAATCAAATTCAATCACAGCTTAGTCATTACCCTGACCAGCTTCCACTAGGGTTAATTTCAAATACCTATATTTTTTCAATCAACCATCATTTAGTCACTAACATGACCAGTCACTACTAGGGTTAGTTGCAAACCCTAGATTTTCGAGCAATCATCAATCTCAACCAAAAATTCAAATTTCAACAAATCTCTCACATATCTCAAGTTATCATATAGATAACATTCATTAGAGCTTTCTACTTTAGCTAAGGTTCAACTCCAAAACCCTAAATTCACCAAATTTTATACAAATCTCAAATCATCATATTCCAGAGATTTTACTTTGACTAAGATTTAATTCCAAAATCTTAGAATTCCATTTTCACAATCTCAACAATCATTACATACATAGATCTAAAATTGTTACATTTCACACTAGACAATGCCACTACTAGGATTTAACTGCTAAACCCTAGATTTCCATATATCATCATCCTAGAATCTCATACAAGGACTTCCATTAAATCTTAAGACTCATGACCACCAATGACTACGTCAACACATATCTAGGAATTCATAACCATACATAAGCATATCATATGTCCAACAACATTAGTACATATTGACCTAGACCAACCTAGGATTTCAACCAAAAGGACATATTTATCCATGCTTAGATTTCATCATCATGCAAATACATTTCATATCATGTGTTAGTCAAACCCAACTTCACAACAATATCAAATAAGGGTTAGACACACAATCAATTTGATTACACTAGGGTTTGATCTGACAAACACACATACCAAAAAAACATTTTAAGCCAACGTAAGGGTCTTGCTCACACATTCCACCAAACCCTAATGAGCTAGGGTTCCAATGTAGAAACATAGAAAACCCAAAATTACCAAAGCTTTAAGGGTTCAGGATTTTAGACCTCATCATTCAACCCTAACAAGTTAGGATTTCCAAATCAAACCAAAATCCCAAACAAAACATCATAAATAAAACTTCAACTAGAATTTCATAATCACCCTAAGCAGCTTAGGATTTCGTACATTCACATTATCATACCCTTTGGCTAGGGTTTTCCAGAAGCTGCCTAAGGTTCTACATAGTCAATCAAGTATATGAGTGGGGTGGGTAGATCTTTCAAGAGATGAATCACCCAAAAAAGAATCACTAAGATTAAATACAACTAGTCATAACAAAGTTAATAGTAGATCATCAAATGAATAATCCTTTCAATCAATATATTCGTAGCTTACCTTTGTTTCTTGACTAACCTTGTCTTGAGAGATCCTCCTTTCAAATCTTTTCCCTAGTCAATACAACAAAGGGAGAAGGGTGATTAGTATTTAATATAATCAAAACTAAATGAGTACATGAACCCAAAACTGAAAAGACATGAGATACTTATCTTTGGGAATTGTTGGGGGCTTCCTCCAATTGTTGAAACCTGTAGCAAATGCACCCCACGAGGGTGGCAATCCTAGTGATCACAAGTTCTTTGTATGGAAAAATCTCATCGATGGTAAATAGATCATCCCTGAGTCTAGCTATCTTCGCAAAGAAGGTTGCCACGATATCTTCATTAGTCATTTTCGTAGTCCTCAACTCATTCTTCAAATTGGCTACTTGACCAATGTTCTTAATAGTGAATAGCTTCGACAAGGCTTCATACATCTCCTGAGCACAATCGATGTTAGATATGAACGAGACAAGATTGTCTTTTATCCCTTCTACCATCAGAGTCATAGCCACTAATTATAAATCCCTAAATTTCTCTTTGTCGACATCAATGGCTTTTTCTATAGGCTTCTTTACATTTACTTTTACAAAATCTAGCACCTTGTTCTTCTCGAGGATTAGGTCAATCCTCTTCTTCCAAGATCTGAAGTTAGATGCTTCTTCAATATTGTTCTCACCCTTAATAGAGTTAGACATCTTCCTTGAATATGATGAACTCCTTCCCTGAGATAGTGCCTATGAATGGATCTGCCTTTTTCTTCTTCATCAAAGCTCTGATACCATGTTGGAAAATCAGAAAGGTAGTAAAGATTTTCTTAATCTTGATAATTACTTGTGATGTTTCTTATTATTATGATTCTATGTCTTCTTTCTTTAGTTCATCAAGTAATTACCAAAAGAAGCAACACATAAAACAATGGACATAAGATGTAGGCACATGCTAGGGAAAAACCCCTCTCGAGGGGAAAACCTAGTCAAAGTAATTCTTCCTTTCAATGGTATTCATTGAGACTCTTCACCCTAGACCAAGCCTGGACCTTCCCTCCACACCAAGTTAGCCTAAAGAAGATTGACCTCTTCCAAGAAACCTTGACTACGTAGCACCTTGCAGCAGCTAACAGCTTCCGGCCGCTGTCCAACTTGGAAGACTTCGATCTCCCAATCCAGAGCACAAAAACAGAGAGATACCACCATCAAAATTTTGATTTTCCTTAACTCCTTAGACTCACCCAAACTTGCATTCACTTTGACTTCCTGGCAACAGACTTTCCCAACTACCCACTTCACACTTTTGCCTAGCAACAAGATTTTTTCACTTCTGCCTAGTAGAGAGAATTCAAACATGTTGAGAAGTGATGCTCCAAATGAATTCAATGTCCTTCCTTTTATAGGATTCTTGTGGGGTCGAATACGGTATTAGGCTAACTTGATCTTCCCTTAGGCCAACATGGTGTGGAGGTTCCATAATCCATATTTGACTCAAAACTAAACCTTTTTACATGAATCAAAGGGTCTCTTTAAATGTACAATAATTCTATAGATTTAGAATAAATCCTATAATTCCTCAATGGGGACTTTGACCTAAAACATGGTGACCCAAGCACGAAACCTGTGCTTTAATAAGTCACAATAATAATAATAATAATTCTTTTCTTTATTCTTTTAACAAGTACATTATTAACCCCAAGAGTTAGCTCAATCAGTCAAATCAAGTGCCTCACCAATGGGAGGTCACAGGGTCGAATCCCGAAAGCTCTTGGGGTTAGGTCAGTAAATAGGTCGAGGGGTGTTGATGCCCTTCGGGTGGCGTCCACTCAGATATTTAAACCCCTGGACGTAGCGGCTACCCACTAACCAGGGTATCCGTGAACCAGCAAGTGAAAAAAAAAAACAAGTACATTATTGAAGACGAGACATTGTTACTTTTTCCAACAGTAAGAAACATGTTACAACTGAACAAACCATAAATATGTTCTTCCAAAATGTATGGGTTCATTTTGGGTTACCTACTTTGATTATTTATGATCAAGATTCTTGATTTATCAGAAGTTTTAGTCAAGTTTATGGGAACTCATGGACGCAAAGTTGAATAAGAACACATCATTTCATCCACAAACCAATAACCAAACATAAGTAGTAAATAGAACAATAGTGCATCTCCTTTGAGGAAATTGTGGTAAGCATCCTAAACTTTGGGATGAGTGTTACATCCAACATGCTTATGATCATGCCAATCATTCATCTACAAAAGTATCTCCATTTAAATCTTGTTTGGATTATTTTCAAAAGTCTCCTTTGGATTTCATTTTTGGTAAAGATATTGCAGTAGATGGACATAGTGATGTGGACAAAGCCAAGAATTTCATCGAATAAATTCAGTTAATGCATCAAAGGATACGGGAACAGTTGGAGAAAAGCCAAGGCGGGTACGCGACAAGACATGATAAGCATCGGGTTGATCATGATTTCCAAGTGGGAGATCAAGTTTGGTTGCACATCAACAAGGAAAGATTACAAGGCAAACGTAAAAAACTCAAGCCAATCATATATGGTCTTTTCAAAATCTTGGAGAAGATTGGTAACAACACTTTCCAATTAGATTTTCCACCTTACATGCAAATTTATTCTATTATGAATATGGAAAACTTGAGATTGTATGAGCCTCCTATGATTGTTGATTAAGAAGAGAATGTTCAAATTCCATCTATAGGATATTTTTCTCCAGGATATATAAATGAGTTGTAGGAAGACTCAATTCTTGACAAGAGGATAAGAACTTCATGCAGAGGTAATGTGGATTATCTTTGTGTGGGGTCCAAAGGTACCATTCCAAGCAAATCATGGTGGATAGAGATTGATAAAGTGAGGGAGTTGTACCCTCACTTACTTGTTGAGTAAAACTAGACTTTTGGTGGTCCAAAAGCTTCGAGTTGGGAGGAATGATCCAAGGGATCAAAAATATGCTAAGAAAATGAAATTTCTCAAAATATCCTGAAAGTAGCACCAAATCGTATATCTCGTCGTTCTGATTCTAATGATGCTTGAATCACCTCAATTTGACATCGTATGAGGAAGTTATCGCATTCTGTAGTTTTTGGTAAACATCTAAAAAGTCAACTTGTAGGGTTCACTGTGCAATGTACAGATGCAATGTGGCAATTCGTATGATGACGTAATGTTGACATCATTAGCTGAATGTGTTGTACAGATGGAAGGTGGACCAATGGCGTGAGGGCATGTGGCGCATAGTGAATGGGTGTACAGTTAGTGAAGTGGTCCAATCATAGGCCACCACGTGGCCCTATGAGAGGTTGTCAAGTGGCCTAGGTTTCCATGCCAAATTTTATGTGGGTTGAACCGAAAAACACAAGAATCAACCCCTAAACCTTATGGAAAACAATCTAGCGCTCTACCATTGGAGCAAATGTGGTTCTTATTAAACTATGGCTGACGACTTATATTTATTTTTGTATGGTCTGATGGTTAGGGGAATGGGTTGGGCCAGCAGATGCACCTCACTGGGCCAGCCCTAGGTTTTATGGCGTGCAACGTGACGACTATGGAGTGGGAGTTATGACCCAAGGTGCAATAGGCCCAGGACATGTGACTATTCACGAAACCAGTGGCGGAGGTTGGGCCAATGACCCGAAGTATAATGGGATGCCATAAGATCGATGTTACAATACTTGAGGGTTGGGGCGCATGGCATACCACCCGCACCCATGGCCTGAGGCCATGTGGAAACATGCGAATCGAGGGCGTAAGACTCGTTGGGGCCGATGGGCCAGTAAAAAAAATATTGTTAGATCTGAGACTTTTGTGATCCATATTGTAGATAAATGTACATAATCACATCATTAGGATTTGGTAGATAATAACGTTTCGAACCAACTAATGAACCACATTGGTTGGTTCGAAATGTCAATCAAATACTAATGATGTGATTATTCAAAAAAAAAAAACAAAACAAAACAAAACAAAACAAAACAAACAAACAAACAAAACAAACAAACAAACAAACAAACAAAAACAAACAAACAAAACAAACAAAACAAACAAACAAACAAAAACAAACAAAAACAAAAAACAAAAAACAAAAAACAAAAACAAAACAAAACAAAAACAAAAACAAAACAAAACGAAAAAACAAAAACAAAAAACAAAAAAAGTATTGTTTAATATTTAATACAAAACAAAACCACCATTAAGAATTAGGGATCGAAACCAAGACCTCCGAGTTTCTAACTAAGCGCCAAACCAATACACCACAAGACTATTTTATTGCCAATTTATAGAGCGAGACCAATTAAGGTAAAGTTTACCACATTCACATTCCCCTAAAGTGACTTCCATCCTGAGCCCCTCCATATGAGGTTTGAACTTGAGACCTAGGAGGGACTAAACCCCACACAAACCAACTCATCTACACCTCCTTATTTAACATCAAAATCTTAAATTGCAATACAAAAATAATATTATGAAATTAAAATTAGATGCCACTTAATGTATATAATCCCACAACTAAAATATTATTAAAATGACATATAAGATTATGATTTTTCGTATAAATTAGTTAAATATAAACATTGTTTGTTTGTTTGTTTGTTTTTTTTTTTTTTTTGTTACCAACTCATTTACACCTCATTATTTAACATCAAAATCTTAAATTGCAATACAAAAAGAATATTTATGAAATTAAAATTAGATGCCACTTAATGTATATAATCCCACAACTATAATATTATTAAAATGACACATAAGATTATGATTTTTTGTATAAATTATTTAAATATAAACATTGTTTGTTTGTGTGTGGGTGTGTGTGTGTGTGTGTTTTCTTGCTCCTCCTTTGTCTTCTACAAGAGATGTGCAATGCTTAATCTTCATGAGAGATATGCTTTGTTCTTCATATCCACCCTCTAAAGAGTTGTGAATCACATGGAGTCTTCATCTGGTCCCGATCTTTGATCTTATGTTGTAATCAGTGTTCCTTCGTCTTCTCGCCTAATGATCATATTATATCTTCAGCTCCATATGTGTCTTCTAGCATGTCCTCCTTATCCATCTCCTTCTTCATCATATTGCCATAACATGATAGAGTACCTACATCTGCAATCCACTCATGACAAGACGACATCAGTCCGATAAACCCCTAGTCTTAGATGTTGCATGATTATCCACTGACTGAGTTGGGACAGGCTGAGAGAGAGAGAGAGGCTTAGTGACTGCACAGTTGCACAACTTAGGCAGTCAAGCTTGAGCCTTGAGGTTGCGCAATGTGCAGTTCAGGCTAGACTGGGTAAGGAGATTGCACAATTTTGGGAGTCAGAGGAGGTCAGATGATTGCGCAATTGCGTAACTTAGGAGTTCAAGGGTTGGGCTTGAGGTATGAGACTGCACATATCACAGTTCAGGCCTGGTTAGAGGGCATGGTTGTGCAGTTTTGGAGGCCAAGGATCAGGCTTGAGCAATGAAATTGTGAAATGCGCAATACTAGAAGGACAAGAGGTTAGGTAATTATGCAGTTGCGCAGTTGAGGAGCTCAAGGCTGAGGCTTGAGGTCTGAGACTACACAATGTGCAGTGTTGGCTTGGTTGGAGAGAAATATTGCATAGTTTATGGGAATCAAGGGCTAGGATTGAGCACTTAGGTCGCAAAATGCGTAGTTCTGGGAGGAAAAAACTGCGCATTACGCAATGCTAAGAGAAACGATTGTTGCTTGAGGACTGACACTATGTAGTGCACAGTTCATGCGGGATGGATGAGGCTGAGTGGCCTGGTCGGGAGTTTTTTGAATTTTGACTAAGTGTTTGATCAATGAGAGGAAGTTGAATAAAAGCAAGACTTGAACATGACCACACAATTAGTTCACTTTGTGACACAAAACGGGACACTCATAACACATGCACAACATATTGTCCTCAATGCAACAACATTGCGACAACCCATTCCAAGTGCGACATTAAAGATACACTTTGCGACGGCAATGACGACACTTGTGCGACAATGCGTGAAACTTTTGAAATGAGTGGAGAACATGTCTACATGATAAGAAAAACTAATTATAACAAATATTTACCCTTCAAACAAACCAAAACTGCACTTTGCATGATAAGCGACAATTCCCACACCAAAAGATGACACTTGATGTATGAAAATAAAAGTGTGAACAACACTTGCAATATGTGAACGACAATGAAAACAACACACGTTGGGGTCAAGATAACATGAAAAAAACACAAATTAGAGGAAAAGCAAGTGAAATAAACAACCAAAAACATGCGAACGACACTAATTAAAGGAAAAGCAAGCGAAAGCAACAACCATAAACATGAAAATGACACTCGCTAAAATAAAGTGTGCACTGATTGTTAACATGGCTGGACATTGCATAGGCACAATCTTGGTGGTCCTTTTTATGCTTGTTCGAGCTTGTGTAAAAGAATGTGCCCATGCACTTTTTACGGATCGAGCATGTGTGAGAAATTGAATTTAACACTTATAATACAAGAAGGGGGCTCAAAATCATTAACTGAACAAGAAGTGAATATGAAATGATCGATCATGAGATCCACAATAGGCTACAAAGTTTGAGTGTAGGAAAAAATTTGGAGGGTGTTTTTCACAACGACAACACTTGGCGACACACTGTTCAATTATTTTCATGCAGGGTCTAGTTCTTCAAGGAGTATTGATTCATCGTTGAGATTACCATGGCTTCCCATTTACCCCATGCATAAAGATAGTCCCCTTCATTTCTTTACTTGGTTAAACACAAACATGAGGTCAATGATCACACAATGTTTGGAATCAGGAAAGGGTAATGAAGTTCCCAAGCTTTATATTTTCATAGTGTAGTTTTTCATCTCTGGTATTGCTCTGCTACTAGTAGGCTTGTACAGTACCCCAACAAAGTCACTTCGAGAACACAAACATTGCTCTGTTGCTAGAGAGCCTGGACAGTACCTCGACATAGTTTCTTGCTTCACCTCTCTACACAAGAATCTTATCTCTTCTTTCGCCTTTATTTATTTATTTATCTAGTACTATGCATCGACACTTATTTATTTAATGGGCAGAAGAGGGATCCTGACTTATTGAGAACATGAGAGGTCGTCCCTTCGGAGAAGCATATATAAGACCTCTGATATTGTTTTTCTCATTTAGATTTTCCCCTTGCCCTTCTCGACTTGATTAGATCAACCCGAAAACACTGAAACACAAATGTCGAGTGTAGGCATGAGGTTTTATAGAATAGACATGGAGATCATGGTTCGACACAAGGCTTTCCTAACGCAAGGATCGTATTTTCCATTGAAACATCATCGGCCAAAAGGTGTAACCAAGACAAGGAAGAAGGATGGAGAGTTAGCCAAATGTTACAGTGTCACAAAGTTCTTCTCTACTTTTCCACGTTGTCCTATCGAGGACAAATAGTACACCCTTCATGCAAAGTCTTATCAACTGAATAGAAAGGAAAAGACACAACACAACAAAGAAGCGAAACCAAAGCACAAACAAAGAAAGCTAAACCAGACATGATGGAAGACAAAAGTAAGAAAAGAGAAGAAATATCAAAGAGAACAAGTGCATAATGAGTGCAAGTGAGGGAGAAACTAGAATGCAGCTAATCATACTCCTAACCTAACAACTAGAAGATCAAGGTCACATATATTGAAATTTCCAATGAAGCCATTATTGTTGTTCCCGACCTGCAATCAGAAAGATACGATCGATAAGATATAAAGTAACATGCAAGAGAAAAGATGAGATCTTGAATAAATGGTACAATAAAAGGAAGGTCTTGCCTATGGACAGAAAGATGTATCACAACCACTATTTTTATCCAGGTCACATTCTTACCTTTTCGACGGAAACCATAATTAGACAAAGCTCAAAGACTTCTTGTGAATGCACCTTCTTCTGTGTCACCTTGCTTAGCAAGCATGAGAAAATGTTGAAACTTGTTCTTTGCAATGGAGTTTTCCTTGTAAGGTTGCTCCAACCATTCAGCGATTTGATCATGAAATTTGAAACAATCCTCTTGAAAATCCTGAAAACTTTGAAATAATGAATCTTCAATTGAAAGAATGGGATTAGGATGAGAATCTTGTGAGGGAAAATAGATCTGATCATATTTAGAAGGCTTGTCCAGATAGTGAGGACTAACATAACCATCATCAAAGGTTGAAGTACCTCATCTGCTTGACAAGTATTCGAATGGTGATATAAACCATAAATCTTAATCAATGTGAGACAACTATCATCAAATGTACTGGTGGGAAAATGATAAAATGAATGGTAATTAATATTATGACTAGATTAACTAATTAAAGCATCAGATTCCTAGTTAGTAGTTAATGAAGATAGATCAATTTTAACAACTCCACGAATGCTCTGAACAATCGAACCAACTTCCTCACAAGCCAAATGTGACAAACCATTTTCCTATAACTAGCGACAAAATGTACAAGCATCGTAATCATCAAAAGAATTAAAAGGTACGCCAACATAACAAACACATGAGACTAGTTAGGACATAGTGAACAAAGAAGAATTTGTTTCACACAATAACTCATATATTCATTTGCCCTCAAGAGGACTTCAGGTTCTATGAAGAACAAGATTCGTGATATGATATTCACAAGGAAAACTAGGAATCGCTTATCATGAAATAAATATGATAGATATCATTCCTTCGGGCAAAGATGATCTTTGAGGTGATCAACTTCACAGTTCGATGACTTTAAGAGAGATGAACAATCCAAACCCAAGTTTGATGCAAGAGATTTACCTGAAGATGAATCAACTAAAAAAGGCTTTGTATCCGAACAGAAGTGAAATCTTGAAAATTTGAAAATTACATTCGAAATACCAAACATCTTTCAAAAAGAAATTTACATCAATTGAAACCATGCAAAGAGAACGATTGTGTGAGAGAAACTAGATTTGACTTAGTTCGGGGGGCTTACTGAAGTCGCAAGATCCTGACATAACCATCAATGAAAGTGGAAGTTCCTCAACTTCCCGACAAGTCCCAAAACTTTCAAGGATTGTAAAATCGCATCCTAAAGATTGAACTAGATCATGCACGGTATGAGCATCATGTGAGGATAGATGCTACCACTGGTTTCAGTAAGACAACTTCTCACTGGATCGCGACTAGATATGTTATTAACTTGACCGGATTTTTCAACTTCAATAACTAGATTACTCAAGTTGAAAGATTCATTTGATCTAAAATTTGAAGATGTATGAATCGAAGAAATTTCATGAGCAAGCTAGTTTGGAGAGTTGTATTCATGCAAGAGAAGGGATGACGAGGGATGGAAAGAGTACTCAATGATTTGATTGTTTTCATTTTCATCATGGATAATCTCACCACCTTGTGTCAATTGAGAAGTTAACTCATCATATGAAGAACTTAAAGAGTATGGTGTATCTCCGTCGCAAGTAAATGCATCGCAAATGATAAAGCACAAGGGATAGTGACATGAAGATGAAGTTTCGATCAGGACATTTTCTTTGACCAAATCATATTCTAGATCTAAAGTAAAGCCTTCATGAGAAACCAAAAGATCAGATGACGCACCTGGGAATTTGTGATCACATACATCAACTGAGTCATCATCATCAGAATGATTACTGCCCAAGGCTACGGATTGATTGAAAGCATTGATTGCATTGATTCACTATTGAGATTAGCAAATTGAAAATCATCCAAGAATGGAAGCATATCATCTTCACTTGGAGGATTTTGAAAAAGATAAGAATGATTGAAAGCATCTTCACCTTCTTGCTCCTCTATCTGTGTGATGTGACTGCCTTGTATTTGATTGCAATTTGAACCTACAGCTCGAAAATCAAGAGAGTGTGAAAAGCTAGCTGGAGGAGCCAATTGATCAGGATGATCATGGTATAAAGAGTCATGGCATGCAGATGATAGAGGATAACATAAATCTAGATCAGATTCAAGAATATAGTTATGAATAGTAACATCATATTGTAGAATGGAGGAGTTAGACTTCACCATAGGCTTCTTGATCCATTTTAGGATTTCCTCCATTGAATCTGAGTCATGAACAGTGGAAGAAGAATGAGAAGATGGATTAGAAATTTGATTAGTATATCTCCCAATTTTATTATCGTCACAAGGAGGCACCCATGTCAGAATTCAAAAGGGAGGAGGACAAGGAACAAAAGGAGTCATAGATTCCTCCTCTGAAATTAGAGGTGTCTCATGTTTTACAAGAGTTGGGGAAGTAGAAACATCAAGAGGTTCAGATTCACCATGTAGAGGGATTTCAACCAAACACTCAAACTTTTGTTTAAAGAAATCCCAATCCGTGTCGTCTTTAGGAAATTCATAACAAAGGTGAAGGAATCGATCAAAGAAATCCTCAATTGATTCATTAGGCTTCATTCTTAGCAGACTGATTCTTTTAAGAATATCTTAGTAATCATACCTATCGAAGGCTTAATAAATCTCCTTAAGGAAATGATGAAAATAATGGATGGAAGCATATGGTAAGGTATGACACCATTGATTAACACAAACTTCAAGGGTGAGGAAGAAAGCCACATAAGCAAAATATTCATCATTGATTTCGTAATGTTGACAAAATTTAAGAAAATTAGAAATGTGCTTGGTTATGGATGTTCCATCCTCGCCATTAAACTTTAATTGAGACAAGTGATAAAGAGGCTTATCATGGATTATCAGTTTACCAGGGGATAGGTTGGAAAAACAGCTTGGGAGTATGATTTGAGGATGATCCAATTATGATAAGAAATTCAAAACAGTCTCAACAGCCACAACTTCTCATCTGGCCCTCCTTCTAGCACCATTTTGTTGACGGTGATGGAAATTTGTCAACCAAGGGGGTATCCCCGATGTGAAGTCCAAATTAGACCTCACACTATTTGGAATAGGAGCCCCATCTGAAGTATCAACTCGATTGCCATGTATTCTTATAGATTTTCCTTGGCTCTAACTGTCAGAAAGAGAGAGGAATGCAAGTGTGCCTTCGAAAAGCAAGTGAGTGTGCTTAGTGAGTGTTCGACTGTAAGTGTGTCAAGTTTCTTCTACTACAGAGGGAGAAAATAAAGTGAGCCTCTAAGAGAGAGGTACCAATAGCACCCTAGTAGAGACACAGGAAACCAAGAAGGATCCGTTTAACATCCAGCAGAATAGTCCATAAATATGCGACAACCATTACAACCAATCAACAAGAAATATTTGTCTAATATCCAGTGGAATAGTCCATAAGGATGTGATAACAATAACAACCATTACAACACATTATAGATTGACTACTTTAGCATAGGTGAAAGCAAACATGAAATACAAACATCCATAAAATAGTCTTACAAATATATCATAATCCATGCGTGAAGAATGTGTTGGTCATGAGGCTTATGATATTAAGTAAAATTTCCAAGGCACGTGTATACAATGAACACCACTAACTCCAATAGTGAAGCGTTGGAGCCACTACTTGCTCCCCAAAAGAATTAGCTTGTCTCTCTAATCCATTGCGGGAGGAGCCAAGGTGAAAAGTCCTTTGCTCATACAATGAGGGTGTATATATAACTAATGGGGTGATGATTCACCTCCTTTATGACTCTTTCACTACCCTCATTACTATTTGACTTCCTATGACTTTTCAACTTTACATGACTCTTCATCTTTTGTACATGTCATTTGGACTTCCACTTTACAATACATTTTCGAATAAGAAATTACATAATCCACAAGGATGGTGTGGCATATGACGACTCATGACATGACACTGCTGACAACGACTTCTTAATGACATGGCAATGTCAAGCCATTCTTGTTGCTCCTTTGTCTTCAACAAGAGATGTGCAATGCTTAATCTTCATTAGTGATATGCTTTGTTCTTCATATCCACCCTCCAAAGGGTTGTAATAATGTAAACTTTGAAACGAGAACTACAAACCCAAAACGGGAACTCTGGCCAAAAAACATCAAAAATAGTGCCAAAAACAAAAAGTGTTGATGCTGGAATAACACCTTTTTTTTTTTGCTAGGGTAAATTTTGAACATGTTTTAAAAATGGCAGTGAAAACCAATTTTTTGTGCAAAAATTGTCCAAAAAACACCCTCAAAACGAAGAGTGTTGATGTTTGAATAACAATTTTTTTTCAAAGGTAATATTTTAACATTTCGAAATAATGGTGCAAAATATTTTATCATGACCCTAAAAAACATTAAAATTTCAAAAAATAATGAAAACATAGAATAAAATTAAAAATTAAAACAATGAA
>APFE030301020.1:85619-108845 GCA_000404065.3 Pinus taeda | reverse complement strand
TCTCTCCAAGCTTTTTGAGCATAGGAATAAAATCTTAAATCAAAATAAATAATTTGTTTCTTTAGGTCCGATAGACCAATGTTTGGTCTTAGCGGACGTTAACCATCATCATCGTCATCATCATCATCAAATTGTAATTTTACTTTTTAAAAATGTTTTGTTTGTTTGTTTGTTTGTTTTTTTTAATAAATTCAACTCACTTATAACATTAAAATTATATAAATTTAATAAATCCAATTGTTGAAAAAAACAAAAACTAAAAGGTAAAAGATTTAAAGAACAATATTTTTGGTTTAGATATATTTTAACTATAGATTTACCAAGTGTAATTGACACGTGAATCTCTTTTAGAGTGCAAAACTTGAAAAAAAGTATGCATTTGAAGAGATTTAATCCTCTTCAAAATAGATTTATATTGGTTCTATATATGCATATAGCAGGTATAACATTTCATTTTTACAACTGTATTTTTGAATGCATAAATGGATACAATGCCTTTGAAACTTTACTTAGACACTTGGATTGTGTGAACTACACCACATAAATTTGTAATTCCAACAAATATTTGCTAGAAAAAATTAGATTTAAATTTAAAACTAGAATTAATGATTTCAGGAAAATGACTCGGAATTAGTTTAAATTTTTTAAAAGGATATAGCTAAAATTCTAAAGCAAACCTCCTTCTTTATGTCAATAGCAGAATATCCTGGAATCTGAAGGTCACTCTAGCGAAAGCCACCCTTTATTTAATCTTATTATCAACACACACTGACTTTAGTCATTTGCTTTGTGCAATTACATTTTTTATGCGCCAGTGCCCATCAAGACCTATGGTAATGTTTATTCGCATTATGCTGCATGTTATAACTTGGATATAATATGTATATAAGATTTTGACATAGTGGTATGATTGGAAAAAAATGATTTAGGCAGGAACTGTGGTTCCAACAACATCTATCAAACATGCATTGGCACAAGTGTGAGATTGTTGCAAGCCTGAACATATTTCCTCCCCTCCATCTTTGACCTTTTAGATTGTTATTTTTCCTTTCCTAAAACATTTTTGCAGTAACATCATATGCATATTCTATTCCTTAGGTGTATCTTTGCACCTTTAGAGACAATTGTTAATAATATAAACACATATAAAACAATTACTAATAATATAAACACATATAACATATTAAAAAATATAGTAATAAATAGATTTAAGACTTTTGTGATCCATAATGTAGATATAAGTCTTTTGGATTAATAATATAGTTAGGATTTGGTCAACCTTTCAAACCAACTAATGTGGTTCATTGTCAGGACAAGGTGAGAAATCAATAGATCTGAGGGGATAAATAGAGTTAGCTGTTGGAAATTAGTTGTTAGGTAATTTGTTAAATTAGTTAGAAATTAACTGTTATGTAATAAATAAATATTTTATTTCGATATTATAAATTGATAATATTAAATTTAGTTAGAAACTAGTTGTTAAGTAATAAATAAATATTATCAATTTCTAATATCGAAATAAAATATTTATTTATTACATAACACCTAATTTCTAACTAATTCAACAAATTACTTAATGGCTAATTTCCAACCGTTGACTCTGGGAAGTGATGCATATTGCTATTTATCCCCTCAGATCTATTGGTTTCTCACCTTGTCCCGAAAATAGACCAACTAATCCTAACCATATGATTAATCCAAAACTTTATATCTATATTAATAAATAATAAAATTATATTATAAACTTTTCCAAAACTTCCCCTTATTTTATGTAATTTTTTTTAACATAACACCCTAAGCAAACCACCTTCCTCCAACATTAGCCTCACGAAGAAAATTAGAAAATTACTTTGCTAAAGGTTTACCATTTTTTCCCGTTCGGACACTATAACGTTAAAACATTCCTTCAATTTTTCAGTTGAACACACCTCTAAACCCCATAACGACTATCGAATGTGACGCCAATTTGTCCTCCTACTGCGTCTTCTCTCTACACGCTGAACGCGAAATATCTGAAGTTATTCGACTGATCCATCACCTGCCTCGGCGATATCTCTGATTCGGCAACCAGCAGACTCACCCGCGGTTTCTGGTACGTACCAAATCACATTTTCAAGATCTGCGGATTTAAGCACAGTAGGCCTGTAATGTGGACTTATGATGCTCTATGGAGAATTAGGACGCGAGCCATTGTAGACTACTCTTAAGCATCTGATATAAAATACGAGCTGCAGCCCAAAGAATCTGTGGGTCTTTTTTTGAATTCAAATAAATGTTCAGTTTGCTAAATTGAGCTTCAGCTTAAAACCCTGTAAACCCTAGAAAGCCTGTTCAGTAAGCCTAGAAATTGTAGAAATGATATTAAAAGAAACAGCGGCAAAAGTCGCAAAATTATTCAGTTTTTGGTTAAGCAAGCAGGGACCCAAAGTGCAATTAACCAGAAGTCCCGCTTCAGAATGAAAACAGGAATGAATAGGGACACTCTTTAGGTTTAGCAATTTGCATGTTTGGATGCTCGATCTTTATGTCTGGATGGCAATAATGGATTATCTCGATCGGTCCATCTGCATGCTTTATGACAACTTTGGAAGTATTTCTATTTTAATGTGTCATTTGAGGGAAACCCTAATCTAGATTTGTTTGAAGTTGTAGTAAAGTATTTTGCTCCGTGGCAGTCAAAGACTCCTTTCTGAATTTGAGAGAATTTATTGTGCAAAAGTTCGTCCACTTCATTGTAGTTTTGAACTTTTGAAGAAGATTTAAGATGAACAGGAAATTCTTAATTTCTCAAGTCTTATTTGGAATATCACGGACATCTAGTTTTGAATGGGTAAATCTTGATTTTGGTTTCTCTGTATTTTGCGGTATCATAATTATCCTCGAGAATTATGATAGTAATTTTGGAAGGAGCCAGAGGAGTTCAAAGATCCTTCCAGAAACAGAAGAGGTCGAGAGGATGTGAAGAGCCAAGGTGTGAAAGCAAGGTAACGAAAAAGAGTAACGTGACGCTTAATTGTAGGAGAAAGTTTGTTGATCACGGGGGCATGAGAACAATTTTTGCATCACCCAGAGTAGGAAGGTCAAGAATCACAATAATTTAAACCCTTCTGAAATTTTGTCGTTGACATGGTCAAGAATTTGATTGGCAATAAGAAAGTGCAAAAGCATCAAGATAACGAGCAAGGCAAGCGGTAAGCTCATTTGTAGAAGTTTGGTTCATTGAGCAAAAACAAGAATAGCTTCAATAGTACTCAGATAGTAATCATTCTTATTCCCCTTTTCGTCTGATTAGTGTAGTCAAAATCTGTTACGCATGTTCGACAGTCAGATGATTGGACTAACATGGATCATCTAAACTGATACCATTGCTGTAAAATTTTGGTTCAAGCTGCCCTTACTGGTGCTTTTACGGTGATCTCACCTTTGAAGGATCATTGCTTGAGTACGTGATATCTTCTTCTTGTGTTGTATTTAATCATTAGACTGCCTACCTTTTGTTTCCCCTGTTTTGCAATACAAACAAGAGTTATATTATAGAATTATAAAAATACATCATGTATGTTCAAGGGCTTTGCTTCTTCTGCTGATCCATGTTAGTAGAGCCGACATGTCTGACTAAGCCCCAAAATCAGAGTCCCCAACATAATTTCTATGAACATGGCATTTAGCAGCAATATGAATTGCCAGTTCATCCAATAGCCTATGAAAGGCCAAACTCCTATAAGTCCACTTGCTACCTTAAAAAGTAGATTTACATTGATTGGAACGGAGCAAGGGAAGTTGTCATTCCAGCTACTGACCAGACAAAACTGCAAGCACAAGGTTGAATCACCAAGAGTGGCTTCCCTCCAATAGAGAGGACAAATAAATAGGGAGAAGAAATGCAAAAAAATAGGCTTAAAAGTGAGTGAAAGGGGTACAAGCAAAAGCCAATTAGTCTTGTTTATTCAGTTTATTTTAATAGTGATCTAAAATAGCAATTGCAATGGAAAAAATGATGAGACCAGTTCTGGGAACTGAGTGTGGAAGTTATTCCAAGAGACAAGCAAAGCATTGGATAAGATTATCTCCCAGATTGATTCACTCATTCTGTCCGGAGGTGCTCTAAAAGCTGTTTTAGATGCATCTTTCCTTAAAGAATGATAGGTTGGCTGATATTAAAGGTGAATCCAATTGAATGATAAAACCACATTCCTGTTATGACATTAGACCATGCTGACTAGTTAAAATCATTAGCCCTTTGCATTTATGCTAGTTTTTGAGGTATAATGGTATTTTCCACTATTATGGACTTTTCTGATAAATGTTGCTCGATTATCTTGAATAAAGTCCTCTTTGTAGAATCGTGCTTTTTTATTTACTTTATCATTCTTACAACTAATCCCAGCAATTTAAATTTTTGACAGCTTTAGTGTCTCAGCTTTAGTGCTTATTATTTTATCTTGTGAATCCAGGGCAACAAAATGGCGATGCTTGATGAGCCACTATATCCAATTGCCATTCTGATTGATGAATTAAAGAATGAGGACATTCAGCTACGACTTAACTCTATTCGAAGGCTTTCAACAATTGCTCGTGCTCTGGGTGAAGAGAGAACCAGAAAGGAATTGATCCCCTTTCTGAGTGAAAACAATGATGACGATGATGAGGTTTTGCTTGCCATGGCAGAAGAATTGGGAGTTTTCATTCCATATGTTGGTGGGGTGGATTATGCACATGCTTTACTGCCTCCTCTGGAAACTCTTTGTACAGTTGAGGAAACCTGTGTGAGGGATAAGGCTGTTGAATCATTATGTCGTATTGGATCACAAATGAAGGAAAATGATCTGGTGGATTGGTTCATTCCACTTGTGAAGGTAGAGATTTTCTTTGCAGCTTTACAGTTGCTATATCATATTTCAGATCCAACATCATATCTAGACTCTCTTTTTATTTTTTAATGCTAAGTGTGCTTATGCTGAGTATATGTTATAAACTTAGAGTATCATGGGTTTATTGCATCCTCTCTCTCTCTCTCCTTTATTTTATGGCAGTTTGTTGTGGACCTGCTTTGTATCTTACTTTCATGCTATGTAATGGAGTTTGTTAGCTCCTTGGATACACTATGCTGATCTCTGTATCTAGCATAGATTTATACTGTCCTGGATCTCTTAAGAAATGAGACAGATATGCTTGAATATATTGTCAATTGATGATAGAAATTTAAAAAGAGTATTTTCTATCATGGATCAGAGTTATTCGGAGGAGGCTGGATCTCTTGGATTCTGGTTCAGTGTTGCTGCTGTGGTCAGGACTCAGGATGTGCTGGGATCACCAATCAATCTGTTTACACTCTGCAGTATGTATTGTGTTATGATCCTTGAGTCTGTGGTTATTGACTTGATCAAATGAAGAGTGGAAATAATCCCAGCCTGAATTCCTTGCTAGTGTCACCTCTCTTTCCAAATGGCTTGGTCTATTGCTTGAAGGCTTTGATGTTGGACATCATCTCAAGCACCAGGTCCCAGTGTCTGTTATCCTCATCAAGATTCCATCGCAGGGCCTGTGCCAGGATGTAAATCTTCTTGCCACTTTCCTCCACGATTTCCATGTACTTCTTCATCATGCTGTTAACTGGCAATTTCAAATATTCTGCTGCTTTGAAAATTGATATATAACTCTTGCTGTTCTTTGGATTGCCGGTGAGAAAATAGAGGGTCCCTCCATGCCTTCTTAGTTCTTATCCAACCACTTCCCTTTTCTTGGCTGCTGTTCTTCTATCCTCTTCAAATTTGCCGTTGTTAAAGACATATACAGCGCTGTGGGCTTACACCTTTTCTGAGTTTTTGAAGTTGGTGTTTCTCCTTTTTTCCTTCAGATACAGGAATTTTCTTTTCCAGGACAACAAACATTTCTCTCTTGCTAGAGCTAGTCAATCTCCTCTTCCTTGCCCAGGCCTGCTTGACCTATTCTCCAGCTTGGTTCCTAGGCTGGTCTCAATCTCTGTTCACTGGTTTTGTCATCAAGATTTTATGGGGGAACTGGTGGCTCTCCTCACCTAGATTGCTGTCGAACTCTGCAGCCACCTGATGCCTTTATGTCTCATCTGCCTGGTTGCTTTTCCACTTTATTCTTACATTGTTCACTTCGTGGGAGCAACATTTCTCTGAACCAGTCTATCACAGAGGATATCTATCGGCTATACACTCAGGTCACATGGATTTCTCCTCTTACTGGCCTAGGTCCGAAGATGTCTTTCTATCTAGAGCATTTCTTAGAGCTGCAGGATGGCCTTATGATCTGCCCCCCCTACCTGCACCAACATTGGATGCACTCTCTCAGGATACCCCTGGGGCAACCTTGTGTTGGCTTATTGCCTTAGAGTTGAGACTGACCATCATATTCCCTGGTCGGATAGAATTTGCCTGGTGTGCCATCTTTTGGAACCAGAGACTGAGTGACACCTCATCTTCGGTTGCCCTGTTTACTATGAGATTAGAGGACATTTCCACTGTCTCTATAGGGACTCCAGGGGCTCCCTCTCTACTTTTTTCTGATACCAGGAGCAGAGATGTGTAGCCCTTTTTATCAGGGAGATCTTTACATACAGATCTCAACTCTTGCGCACATCGACTCACGTTGAGCCTTCTATAACTATTACTTCTTACTTCCATGTTGTTTTGTTTGGTCAAAACAACAAATAGCAGGCAGAGTCTCAGTTTGCAGTAGATGGGAGAATGGTGAGACCCCGAGGTTCTCTGCAACCCCCCCCCTCCAGTCTGAGATAGACAAGTACATTCGAGACTAGCCTGTAGACAACATACCATGCTTCAGTTGGCCTACCGTCAGGGAGATAGAGGGAATGGCTCGAGGCAGAGATAGCTTTCATAATTGGGTCGTTTTCTTCATGGGTTATGATTTCATACTTGTTGGGGTGCATATTAGGTTGTTGCTTATGCCCATTTGATGATGGGTCCTTGTCTTGTTGTTCCTAGGAGCTGTTGCAGAATTGTGGGCAAGGGTTCCTGGTCGTCAATCTTGATCCTTTAAATTTGTCATGGGTTATCGGATTTGGGGCTTGCTCCCTCGAGTTAGTGTTGGTTGACTGCTTGCTTGCTGAATGTGTTTTCTTAATATTCCGCCATTGTTTCTCCTTATCTTGTGCTCCTTGATCTTTTTTTTGTGACTAGTGGAATCGACAACTGGGGTGGTCTTGTACTTGTGTGACATGGGGAAGATTCTGTCTGCTACCACTATAACCACTAGGTGCACTGCACCTGCCCCTAATATGGACATGGGTTCATTGGTTGGATTGAACCAACCATTAAATGATATTTTACATAACATGTTTGCCAAGTGAGCTACCCCTGGGGGGCTTGTGCACAAGCAAAAGCAAGGGCAGGAGCTAGGGAGGTAGGAGCAGTTGTTTCAGTAGCAGCAGTAGATCTAGTAGTGACCAGTAGTAGATCCATCAACAGTACCATCCTAGCTAGGACCAGTAGAAGCAGCAAAGCAAGAATAGGCTATGGTGGTATCTGAGCAAAGCAAGTAACATCAGTAGCAAAGCCAGTTGTTGATGCAGTAGGTTCTGTAAATTATGGTTTTTCAGCAATTGACTAGGCATCACCAGAATATTCACCAGCAGCACTAGGAGCTGCATAGGTATTAGCTTCACCTGTTTACCCAGTTGTTTCACCTATTGAATAACCATATCGAGATACAGATTCAGGCCTTCTTGATTGATATTGATATTCTGACCCTTGTGATCGAGATCCCTTTCGTTACAAAGATCCATATATGGAACCTGGGCACTTGAGCTAGGGCTTCAGAGGGTGGAGCTGCAGAGAAAGGTTATGTGCTCTGAATCCTTTATTTAATTAATAAAGAACACAAAATATAATTTTGAGTTATGACATAGTAATTACTGATGTTAATTAATTTATAATGTTGGTGTTACAATTTATGACTTGGCAGATACATGACATGCTAATAATGCATATCTCCCAAGTTATGTTTGTGACTACGATATAGACACGACAATTGAGAATATTAATGAACTATCCCTCAATGCTTTGCATATGTGTGCATGTGATTTCTGAAAGCAACCCTGAATATCTGCAGTGATACTCTTAATGAAGTTAGAAGACCATGGGCTGTCCAAAATCAGCTCAATACTGCTTCATAGGGCCTTATGGTACTGTGAATGAAAGATATATACTAATATCCTGCATCACCTAAATCAATGACTTAATAAGTAATTGGAGTACTGAGTCAAACATCTTGTTGAGGTCTACAAAGCAACAAAAGGTTTTAGAAGACTTTCAAGCTCCTTTAGTGACAGTATGCATGGTAAAGACGTGGTCAGTAGTCTGGTAATCTCCTTTGAAGCATGCTTTGCTGTCAGCTCGATGTTGCTTTCCAGCTCCCTAGAGAGCTGCATGTTGAGAACCATAGCATAAGACTTGGTATTAGTGTGTCCAATTGAGGTTCCAAGCCTGGCTCAGTTGCTTCCTACCATGCTTTTTTAACAATGTGCACTAGAAAGAGAGATAACTGCAACTCTCTTCAGTCTGTATGTAGAATGACATGAAGGACAAACCAAGGCAGACCATTAAATCCCCACTTTATCAAATTATCATATGCTAGAAGCTTGTTTTGCGGCAGGCGGCCACAGGATGCAACCTGTGTGCATGGTGATCACTTTTGATTAGCCATAATAAATTGCAAATCTTGCTATCACTGTTCGTATCCACATGTTACACCTAAAGCAATTTTGCATCATCCCAGGCAACTGGATACTCCCATGACAATGCCATTTTCAAGGTTAATGTTTTAGGATATGTTGTAATAAGAACGAACATTGAGCTCAAAGTGCTAGCAGGCTTTGATATGAAGGTTGCAGTTGGTTCTCTAATATTATTCCAATCCTCAATGCTTTTCTAATGCCATTTTGATCCTATTCTAGGGATGGGAGAATAGTGGGTTAGTAAAGTCTTCCAGTATTTCCTTTTCAATATGGATCTCTGCGCAAAATTGGTGGTTTAGGTTTGAGCCAAAATTGGATTTTTGGTAAGGGTGTTGACTTTATTGAAATGATGGGGGCTAAGCTGGATTTGCTGGCACACTTTTCCTATGTGATGAGGTTTAGTTTATATAATTCTAGCCTGGCTCATTGTATTTTTGTGCAGTAATGAAATATAAGATACACTTCTGGAAAGAAGAAAAGTCTACGATTTTATAATAATGCTTGTTATTGATTCTCTAAGTTCAAATACTTTAGGATTTTTCAAATACCCACTTCGTGCACATATCTACCACTGATACCCTTATTTATGCATGTTCATGCAGTATTGGTCAGGTAGAATAACAATTTGAGTTTGGCAATATTTATTCTAATCTTTCTTTTATTCAAGGATATTTTGGTTTTCCACATGGTTCTCCCTAACATGATGATTGTTTTGAGCGTTCCTGTTTCATGTTCAGTTTGATGAAATTATTGCCATGTAATGTTGTGGGTTATAAATATTGTAGGTTTCTTGTGATCAACTTCCTTTATGTTTAATTGGAATAGAAGTTAGAACTACGTGCCTTTTTTATTTTACTTACATGACCTCCTAATTTTAGGTTTCTTTGTGTCCAGAGGCTTGCTGCTGGTGAGTGGTTTACAGCAAGGGTGTCTGCATGTGGGCTATTTCATATTGCATATCCAAGTGCACCTGAACTTCTAAAAGCTGAATTGCGATCTATATATGGTCAACTCTGCCAGGATGATATGCCGATGGTTAGAAGATCTGCGGCAACAAACCTGGGAAAATATGCTGAAACAGTTGAACCACAATATCTGAAGACAGACATCATGTCATTTTTTGAGGATCTCACACATGATGGTATTATATTCTCGTACAAAACTCCTAGGCAGTAATTTACTTTTTTTGGTAGATTTTTCCTGCCCTGCGTAATATATGCTTTTTCAGCGAGATGTTGCTGATATTACATTTGCATTGTATCAGGTGGTACATTTAATAGCTGAGAGTTGACTGCAATTGTGCATAATATATATTTAGGTTTTCATATCCATATTGTGGGTCCCAGTTTCTAGTTTTGCCTCTATGGATACTTCTTTTCTCTACATTTCTTTCAACTATGTTCTTGCCCTAAAGATAGACAGAAAAAGGGCTCCAAGGTAAACAGAGGAAACCTAACATTGCAATTTCATACTGCAAATATTAGATAAAAGGTAGTTTTCTAGTAGGACATTAAATTAATGTTTAAGGCTTTAAGCTGTCAACATCTTGGTGTGGTTTCCTCTTTAAAGGTGCAATATTTGTCAGGTGCAATATTCCAATTGTCAGTATTTGAATTATAATCTAAAAGTTAAACTGAGGCTGCCTATTAAATAATAAAATTTACAACTTGTTTGGTGCCCATTACTTGAAGCTGAAAGCTGTAGGGTTAGATCCCTTTTGTTCCATTGCCTACTGATTGAAACATGACTTTTATTTTGCTACTGTACAAATCATTTAGTTTGGAATTGGCAACATCTATTTGGGCACCTGCTAAGTCAAATGGCAAGAGCATAAATTCTCAAAAGAATCACAATGTACTAGTAATTTACCCACTTCAATACTGTGTAAGGGGTACTATTTGCGGGCATGCCAAATTTAGTTTGTTGAATGTTCTACGCAAATTAGTAAGGTGCTTGTAGTAGTCTAAGTCAAATACCTCAATAAATTTTCCAAATGGTTCAAAGATGTGTCTATATTTCAATACTGCTTCATAATATGTGTTCTGAAATGTTCATCCAGCTTTCTTGGAGAAGCTATAGGACATAAAATAAAAAATTGTTGGAGCTAGAGTAAGAGAGCCTTGCCATTTTGCTTGTTCTGTCTGGTAATGACACTTGTGCATGCCTTTTAATGTACAATAGTCTATCTGGTAATGACACTTGTGCATGCCTTTTAATGTACAATAGTCTATCTGGTAATGGCATTTGTGCATGCCTTAAAGCCCTTCCTAAGCGATGCATGATGGCTGTATATGATCTGAAAATGGAATTATTTATGTTGTTATTTAGATACTATGGGTGATGTTTGGGATATGTGAGAAAGTTCAATTTATATTATTACTATTTATCTATATACTCGAGTACTTCACCTCATCTTGAGGATGGTACCCATGGTAAACCCTAGGTTCTTCAGGGCACATGGCCAGCCAGCAACAAGGCTCAAAGCCATTACAACAATATAACAGTTAAGAGCTCAACATGTCAATTATGGGAATTGAACCTGGGTAGGGAGGATAAGAATCATTCCTCTCAACCACTTGAAATAGACCCAAGTGACATTACTTATCATATGTGTGTGTATGTGTGTGAGAGAGAGGGTATAACAATAATAATAATAATCTAAATTTAAGGCCACAGCCGAGTCAAACACCAAATTGGTATATGAGACCCCAAGGGACCTACCTCGGTGCGGTCATTTGACATCTGCCAAGTGCTCTCTACACTGTATATGGCTTATTTGTTATATTTATTGATGTATACAGTGTAGAGAGCACTTGGCAGATGTAAATTGTGAAATGCCATGCTTCCTACAATTAGTCTCAAGCCTATTCGACAAGCATACTTACACTTTATGTTCATGGGTTTGGTGGAAACCTATATGTTTTTGTTGCCATCTTTTTAGTTTTTTTTTTCCAAATGTTATTTTTCAGCTTTCTTGTAATTCTTAAAAGGGACATTTACAATGCTCTCAATTTGTAGTCATTTACATGGTCCTTATCCTTTGCCCAACTCTTATGAATCTTCTTATTGCCTCTATCTCTAAGGTATATATTATTGTCTCAACTCTTAACCATTATCGTTTTGTGAGAGACATCTATATTGGCCCAAGAAGAAGATAACATTGACAATAGATTCACTTCTACAATCTTGTGGTAACTAATAAACTCTAGACTGAGTAGGAATACAACATTTTATTGATGTTATCCATATTGTGTTGGTGATCAGATGATCTATATGTCGTATAGTGCTACTAGGTGTAGAAATATGCTAAAAAAGGGACGTGATTGAGTGTATAGGGTGAGATTAGGAGGAAACATGTAATATTTGGTGTTTGAGAGTCATAACCTCATGTGTGCAAAGAGCCAAACATATCTGGTTATGATATTAGATGAAATTGGAGAGGGGCCCTCTGGAATCTTAAAACAATTAGTGATGAGGTACATGAAGATGAAATGTTTTTCAAACTCAACATCATGTAGGGGGCATAATTAACAAATCCTCTCCCTTGTGGCATGTGATGATTGACCTCAATCTAATGTTGATGGGAGTTAATCTTGAATTGTTGGAGTGCGATCCTAATGCCATGAGATCACTGACATTCAATATACTTTGGAAGGATGATGAGACTATTCGTTAACTACATAAAATGTTCTAAAGAGAAGGCCATTTTAAGGCGAAGATCTTTGGAAGGAGAGATCTAGGTAAGTTGTATGTACCATTGTTAAATTTACTCCTTGATAACCTTGTTGAGCTTTTGTTTGAGGGGAAGTAGGTGGCTTAAAGCATTTCAAGGGTAGTTGTAAGGGGTTATCGGTTGAGATGTTGATGGGTTCGAGTAAGGAAACCTTGAAGAACTAGACACATATTTGACCTAGAAGTGTAGAGGCCATATATGTTGAAGAGTAAAGTGCCAAGCAAGGGTATCTCTTACGTCGTGTCATCGAATTTGCCATGGTGTGGACCTTGTGAAGGAAAGAAACCAATTTGAAAATGCACTAATGGCTCTTGTACTGGCATCAAACTTAGTTTGCACAATAGCTCGAGGCACCCTCTACTTGCATTGGATCATCCTTTACAAGGTGAGGGATTGTACTTGTTTTGTGTGTGACTAATTAGTGGGCAGTAAAATAGGACGTTAGGCCTTTCTTGTAGAGAATGGTTAGCTTGATGATAACATTGAAGAGGTTTCATCTTAGCTGAGACAATGAGATGTCTTAAATGTGTGTACAAATATTGATGCTCAACCCATATCCTTTGCTAAGTCGAAGTTGTGGTGTGAGTTTTAAATTGAATTTATGGCTAATTATCTCAAATTGAATGTAGGTTGGGGATTGTACTTGTTTTGTGTATGAGTAATTAGTGGGCAGTAAACTAGGACATTGGGCCTTTCTTTGTAGAGAATGGTTAGCTTGATGATAGCATTGAAGAGGTTTCATCTTAGTTGAGACAATTAGATGTCTTGAATGTGAGTGTACAAGCACTAATGCTCAACCCATATCCTTTGCTAAGTCGGAGTTGGGGTGTGATTGTAAAATTGAATTTATGGCTAGTTGTATCAAATTGAATGTAGGTTGTGGTGATCTCAATCTCACTATCCTCAAGGAAGTATCGAAGCCCATGTTCTTAGTTGTACTAAGATTTATCATCCATGGTGTGCAGTGATAAACATTGGCAAGAGCATCGACTTTCCTTTGTAAGTTATCGTGAAAGGAAGCTAAGATGACTATGTCATCAATGTACAAGAAGATATCAATTAGAACATGATGCAATAGACAATCATTATATGCTTGTTTGTGTTCCCCAAGGTGGGCCTCTAGTTCATCAACGTAGACCTGCAATAATGCTGGCAAGAGGGGCATCCTTGCATAATCCTGTTGAAATGAGAGTAGCCTTGTCGAGTGCAAAGCATATCAATATAAAGGTTTTATAATGTCATGATAACCATGATGAGAGAATTGAGGATTCTGATTTTATGAATTGTATGAAGTAAAGAGTCCCTTGACACATATTCAAAGTTCTTTGAAATTTCGCAAAGTAATGTAAAATGCTTCGAAGAGCGTTCTTCCTCTATGATAGCGCAAAGTGTAAAAAATTGATAATGGTACAGTGGCACATAAGGGAAGAGCGTTCTTCCTTTTGAATCTTGCTTTCCCAATGGCACATAGTTTGTTTGTCTCCGAACACTATGAAATCTTTGTGTCTAAGACCATGGCATAAAATTTGTCCAAGTGTGCCTAGTCATAATGGTCCTATTGTGACTCAGATCTATAGTGCTCCCCTATGTTTGAAAATAGGGTTGATGATGCTTTGTGACCTATTGAGAAATCAGTGCTTATAGGAATTAGGAATTGATTCCTCTTTCTTGATAATTACCTGTGAATTATTTTGGTTTCTTTTACTTATTTTGGATTCCGGTTTTGAATACTATGGAACTTTTGACATCCATTTGATGGATATACAGTAGTAGCCAGCGAAACCAAACATCTTATAGTAGTATACTTGGTAGTAGGAGCAAATGTTTCTTCATAGTCTATACCTTCCTTTTGTGAGAAACCCCATGTGACAAATCTAGCTTTGTATTTTGTCTATGCTTCCATCAACGTCATGCTTGATTTTGTAAATCCATTTGGAGGTGACAACCAATTTGTGACTTGGTCTAGGAATGATTTCCCAAACCCCATTCTTCATGATGGATTGATATTCTTCTTGCATTGCCTTCTTCCATTCTTCTTGATTGGCCACTTCTTCAAAGGTAGTTGGTTCTGCTTCTATTAATTTCATCATGTATGCTGCATATCTTGAATATCTCTTCGGTCTTCTGCTTTCTTTAAAAGATCCTTTAGTGGCTCCATGTCCTTTGGCATCTTCAAGTGTAGATTTTAACCAATTTGGCCTCTTCTTCATTTCAGGGATGATTATAGGTTGAATAGGCTCACTTGGTCCTTCTTCTTCTTCTTGGTTTGTAGTTGTCTTGTCATGATGCTTTTCTTCAAATAGTGGTATATCTTCCTCATCGGATTCGATTGATATATCCTTGGATCTTTTGTAGGCATGGTTTTCATCAAATATAATATCCTTGCTAATTTCAATTTGTCTTCCTTCTTTGAAAGGCTACATGCAACAAAGATCCGTTTTATATTTGTAGAGTCCAACTTCTTTCGCTTGTCTTTTGGAACATGGATGTATGTGGAACACCCAAAGATTCAAAGATGGTCTACACATGGCTTCTTCCCTATGAATGCTTCTTCTGGTGTCATATTATCAAGTATTTTATGAGGACTTCTATTTTGTGTAAATACGTTGTCATGACTGCCTCTCCCCATAGAAATTTTGGTAGATCTTTATCAAATATCATAGAGCCTATGCATTCTTCAATGATTCTATTCTTTCTTTCTACAGCTCCATTCTACTCGGGGTTGTAGGGAGCAATGAGCTCCCTCTAAATACCTGCTTCTTTACAATATGCAATCAACTCTTTTGAAGTGTATTCCCCTCCATTGTCGGATCTCAAAGTCTTTATCTTGCTTTCAGTTAAGGTCTCAACTTCGGATCCAAATTCCTTGAACTTTTCAAATACTTCATCCTTTGTCTTGAGAAGATAGAACCATGTCTTGTCTTTCTAGAGTGATCATCAATGAAGGTCACGTGGTAAACACGACCTCCAAGAGATTTATTAGACATTGGCCCACACACATCGGAATGAATGAGGTCTAGTATCTCCTTAGACCTTGTAGCATTGCTTGTAAAAGGTTTCCTAGTACTCTTTCCCAAAGCATAACCCTTGTCATGTCCGCAATTAATAATTTTGGCAAGGGAATTCTCAATTTTGCAATTTTTGGTAGTGAATTAATATTTGGCATATAAACTTCGGAAAAGCGGGTGAAAAAGGAAAATTCATAAAGGTGCCACCCCAAACATTAGAAAAACCAAGAAATTCGATGGGAAGTGGAGAGTGGGGCCCACTCCAACGAAATACACACCCCTTGGAGGAATTCGAATTGGGTGAGAGAGGGAATTTGATGGGTGGAGACGACAAGGAGCATGAGGATTGGCTAACTATAAATCGGAGATGAGACTCTCATTTTGGGGCTTTTTGACAATTTGAATTTTTGAATTAGAGTACTCTTGAGTAGCTTAGCCAAGACTACCAGCGCTGCTTAGCACAAGGATATTCCGGGGGGAGATCTCAGCTCTTCCTTGGGTGGACTTAGAGTGCCACCCTAGGAGAGATTTTCATAAGAGTTCATGGGTCAAATCAACTCTTGTTTTAGCCAGTTCAAACTTCCAGGAGGATGCGGGGGCAAAAGTCGTTCCACTAAGTTGAGGGAGTTTCAATGGGAATTCTGGCCAACGAATTTAGGAGAAATTTCACTTAGGGTGGACCAACATTTGGGGCGAATATCAGAGCTGGAAGTTGTTGCTCTTGTGAGAGCCAAATTCACCATTTTAGGGCCTGTGCAGAGGTGTTGCTGGGCAGAATTCATGTGGCGGGTTTCATCTCATTTGTGTTGGGTTTGGAAAGGATTTTCACACACATCTTCTAGAGGAATTTTGCAGGGCCATTCTACAACTAATTGAGGATGGATTGTGACATATTCAGCTGTTGTAGATTGTGGGGGACACAAAATTTGTCAAGGAGGGCGTAGCACCAAATTTGGGTAATTCCAGGAGGTTAGAATTAGCCCAAATCCTTTTTGGGTTTTGCTGGACTAGCGTCAAGGAGCGTGCTCCTAATTTTGTAGAATTTTTGGAGGAGTTTTGGTGTCCCAAATAGCATAATTATTTGGCAGCTAGTTGGGAATGAGTGAGTTTAAATTTTAGGTCTTGGCTGGTGGATGAAAAATTGCCCAAACCCTTTTTGTGTTTTTGTGGGGAGACTCTAGCAAAATTTGAAGAAATTTAAGGGCACTTTTGAGGGGTCAAATACAAGGTTGTCTCCAGTTGCAGCAACAATTTACACCAGGCAGGGTGCAGTTTCTTTTGGGTGTTTTTCCGACACTTGGAGCCATTGATTTAACACCTGGGTTTGGCCTTTCTTGCTGTAGCAAGCCTAGGTTCATCTTATCACAATTATTGTACTCATAGTTTATTATATTAATCCAATGGCTTAGAGTTTTTGCCCACATTTCAGTGTTTATTTGTGTATGGTTGTGCATGCTTGAATTTTATAGATGTAGCTAGTTCTTTGTTTTTGTTATTTACTGCATTTTTCTATTTGGAATATTACATCCCTTGCATACTCCTTCATGATCTTCCTTGATGTTGGTGATGCCTTTTACCATTTGATTAAGAGAGGGTATTATCTTGTAATGAATATATCCATATCTTCTATCCCAAAGTTCGATAGGTTTGATTTCCATGTGAATTAGGGCTTGAGGAGATGGTGTTATAACCCTATTTAGTCTTCATGAACTCCAATAATTTTTACCTATTCAATACTTGAATCCTTCCCCCAAACCAAAACTTTTCCATCTAAAAAAGCAACCCTATTTCCTGGGACATAAAGGATGTTGTTGAGGTGTAGCTTTGCTCCACTTTCTAGCTTCAATGATGTAGACCCAAGGCCCTTTGCTGCATAGTTGTTGTTGTCTCCTAGCTCCATTTCATGCCCACTCTCTCCCGTCATATGACTTGAGGCTCCATTATCAATGATCCATGCATTGTCATCATCAAGTGTACCTACAAGTACAACCAAGAATCTTTCACTCTTGACTCTCCTAGATAGATTGTAGATGATCCTTCCAATCCAACTTCATGCAATTTTCATGATATTGAGACCCACCTTCAAATAGCTTGTCATAGGGGGAGTAACCTTTTCTTCCAAGACTGCTTTTCCCTTCTGCAAATGATAGCCAACAAAGTGATCTTCAAACTTCTTCCACCCTAGCTTTGATTCCATGTTGAGAAATCAATGCTTATAGTAATCAAGGATTCATTCCTCTTTCTTGATAATTACTTGAGAATTATGATGACTTCGTTTACTTCTTTATTAGTTTATCTTTCATCAAGTAATTACCAAATTATATGTATATGAAGACCACAAGAACAAGAGACACAAGATGTAGGCACTTAGCTAGGGCAAAAACCCTTCAAGGGGAAAACCCAGTCCAACTTTTCCATGTAGATTCAAATCAAGATGAGACAATCTAAAACCCTTTAGACCTAGACAAAGACCTCCTCCAATCACTAAGTCAACTCTTCCTTCCAATAGATGATCCATGTCAAAGTCTCCAGGTGATAGATCCCAGTAGCAACTGCAATTCAAAATTTCGGCCCCCAATAACAAATTCTTTGCCAACAACTATAGAATTTCTGACTTGCAGTGGATTCAAAATTTCGACCATAGCAATTTTCTAGAAACTTCGCACGTGTGAGATATAGATAGCCCAGGAACTCGTTTTAGGTCTTCCCAACTTCGTTCGTCCTTCTCCAACTACTTTGCTCTCTTTTCTACTTCTCTTCCTTCTAGATCGAACTTGTTAAGTGAGTGTGACAAATAGGTCGAGTTGCCTCTCTATATATAGCCTTTCAGCTGGGTCGAATTACCCTAATGTAGGCCGACTTCATGGGGACAAGGCCGAGTTGGTGTGGAGGTGATAAATAACCTTTTTGACTAAAAAAAGTTCTTTTTACATGATAAAAAGCCCAAGAAGTGTCTAATAAAAATGACAATGACTCAATACGAAACCTAGAAGCCTTCAATGGTGACTTTGACCTAGAAAACATTGACCCAAGCATGAAACCCATGCATTAATAAATAATTTTTTTTAATAATAAAATTTCTTTTGACAAGTACAATTATGAAGACAGACAATAGTCACATACAAAAACATGACCAAGAGGTGGTGTAGAAAATTTATGATTTGCACCCTTAGCCTAGTTTACAAGTTGGCATGTGTTTGTTGAGGTCCCCAACCCACATGTTTTTTCATGCTGATATAAGTTTCAGTATACATTCATTGCAAACATTAAAGATTTTCTTCTATTTTTCACTTTCCTATCAGCTGTAATTAATACAAAATTTAGGGAAGCATTCACACAATTGGACACTTTTTTTGGTCAAGTTGACCCTGGAAAAACCCCACAGCTTCTTGGGGAAAACCGGTCTTCAAAGGAAGATTTTATTGCTTGAGAAATTTAGACTATGTTCATAAAATAAACAAATACTTGTCTCCCTTTTCAGCTGTAGCATTAAATGCAAATTTCTGGAAATTTGTGCCCATTGTAATTTTCAGATTTTCACAAAATCTCATGCCCAGAATTCTGCATTTTCTCACAGTTCAGCTCCTTGAATTTTGTGCCCAAATTCAGCCTCAAAATCTGTGCCAAACCTGCTTCGATTTCTGTGCAAAAACAGGTAACTGAACATTGATTTTTGTGCTAGACAACTGCTGAAATCCTCCTCGATTTTCACACTGCTTGTTGCTGACTGTCCTAAAATTCATGCCTTAAATTTTGGGCCTGATCTGATCTGCTTCCTCGAAATTTGTGCAGCCTGTTGTGCCTCTTCCCATGAAAATTGTGCTCTAGTTCAGCTGCCCTGCTTGGAATTCGAGCCCTCCTTTCTCTGCTGCAATTTCTCTTTGAATTTTTCTCTCCTCTCTTCTCCTTTGCTCTCTCTCAAGTGTGAAGTGAAGAATGAGATCCCTTTTTCCACTATTGTTTTCTTGGAAAAGATTGAATCCCTAAACTTGGGATCCAATGGTTGAGATTTAATCTCCAAATCTCAAGATGTGTGGTTGAGATAAATTCTCTCAAACAATCCACCTCATACATTGGCCCCATCACTTAAAGGCCTCCTAGTACTTTTTTCAAGTTGTGTAGTTTTTCTATTTTTCTCATAAAATGATTTTTCAACTCACTTTAATATTAGAAAAGTACGCTATGTAGTTTACACATAAAGTCACTTTATAAAGTACAAGTGACTTTAATATTAGAAAATTTACATGGTACAACACTAATATAACTCATAATAATATTAATATTATTTATAGACATTATTTTCATATTAATATTCAATGCTTAATATTCATATTATATATTATTAAAATATAATATAATATAATATTATTCTACCCATGACATTAATATAACTCATAAATGTCACCAAGACAAAAGTAATTAATGTGCTCATTAGGCTAAAAGGGATAAAAGCCTAGTAACAGCTATCCTTGGTGCTATTTCTAACAGGCGGGCGATTTTTTGTTGTTTTTTTTCTTGAAACTAATTATTATTATTCTTCTTTTTGTTGTGATTGCCATATTTCTTATTTCTTATGAAACTGTTCCATAAAATTAAAGTTTTATGGTATGACCTATAATATTGATATCTTTGCTTGCTATAAAAAAATAATACAAATAAATGGGAGATGTGGAATATGCTAATTTATTGAAATGGAGGCATTGATACAATGAGCTACAATACTTTTTATTTACATGAGGAAGTTCTAGTACCTAAATGACCTATTTCCCATTGCTTAGTTCTAACAACACTTTTTACCCCAGTAAAACCTCGCAAGGAAACCCGATGGATTCTTTCCTATATTTTTGGATAGCATCCCTTTTACACCTGTCAGTGTAGAAGAATATGCCTAACCTAGGGGGTTTCAAATTAGGCACCTGTTGGCAAAGAACCAGCCTAGTGTCCAACAACGTTGGCCATAATTGATTGAAGTAACCCTTTGGGGATAATTCTAATAACCCATGGTTTGTCACATTTAATTTCTCAAGGACAACCTCGTGGGATTTGCCCTTAACATTAGGAATTCCTATTGTTAAGAGGGTCATTATTAATGTTAGTGGTTGATTTTAACTGGTTAGTTATAAAAGCCATTGCATTTTGTATCTAAAACAACTCCCTTGATGTGTTTGAAAGATGCCTTCCCTTGTATCTTTTTTTCTCATATTTGATGAGTTCCCTTGTGTCCCTCTTTCTCTCTCATGGTTATGCATCTCTAATTAACAACACATGTTTGAAAGCATAAATGCATAAATTTTAGCAGAATTTATTAATAAAAAAATTCTGATTGAGCGTAATATCATAATTAAGAGATCCTTTAGGTCATTTATTTGAGCTACAGGCATTTGAATCAGGGCTGTAAGGTTGATAATGAAGTTATGCCCGTTTTGATGTACTGGATTGAAAAGGATCATTGAAATCATTTTTGTTATTTAGTTGAATTCAGTTGTGCGAAGGTTGTCTGTAACATTTTATCCTGAAAGGGAAACAAGTAGTTTCTGGTAGAAATTAATCTTTCACACAAATTAAATTCATCTTAATGTGCCTTCTGGCATACTTGTGGACAAATGTAATATTCTAGAATTCTATTTTAAATTAAATTCATCTTAATGTGCCTTCTGGCATACTGTGGACAAATGTAATATTCCAGATTTCTATTTGATAAATTTGTCATGATAAAGTAGCTTTTAATGCTTGGATTTATATGTGCTTGCAGATCAGGATTCAGTGAGGCTTTTAGCTGTTGAGGGTTGTGCAGCTCTTGGGAAATTATTGGAACCACAGGACTGTGCAGCACATATTCTTCCAGTTATTATAGCATTCTCTCAGGTTCAAGAATCATTTTCTTTTTTGTCTTCTCATATTTTCCTTCCCTCTGATCTGTACAATCCTCAAATTGAAGTACATAGTTGATTCTCTTTAATTCTTTCCCCAAATGCTCTAATTAGATATTAAAGCTAATTAAATAGCTTCAATTGGGGTGTGGTTGTGGATGATCATTATGCACCCTCCTTGCTGTGGGTGTTATTGTTTAATGCTTTATATTTCAGGTTGTGGACTTTATGACTCTCTGGGCCCATCCCACTTTTGAAGCGTTGATCTAGTTTTGCTAGTGTGGTGGTTACATAGGCAGCCCACCTTTTTGTATTAAAGAGATGCATATCTTGTTATATTAATAGTCAAAGAAGTTCTAATATTGAAAGGCCATAATTGTGTCCTAAATAGAGATGAATACGTCTTCTTAATAATAGAATAACTAGTGTTCCATGGGGGCATGGCCCCTTGCTTCCCACACTCTAGGGGTTGGGAGGTGCCTTGGAAAAAATTTCTCCATGCCCCCTTTCTCTGGAAATGTGGGGAAGCACATGGGGATATGTGTCACTAGTGTGGGGATGTCTGGGACTCTGGTTGCCCCACCCCCCCATTTTTTTGACTATAAAGGCAAAAAAAGCAGAAAAAAAACGTAGGCCTATTATAAACTAATGCTATCTCTCTTTCCTATCTCACTTACACATTTTATGTATTTACTCTGGATATTGATGATTTATAGCTCTTTTCCATTTACTATTTTAGACTTTGGTATCTACAATTTTGCGTAGCACTATTTATATTCTAGAATGATGAATGAGGAATCTTGAGTCAATGCATGCAATATTTCGTTTATGAATCAGTGTATTTCATTTTTTAATCTGAATCTGAATCATGTCTATATCATTTACAAGTTTAAAGTTAGTATTTACACTGAAAAATATGTATTTGCATGTGACAAATCCTTTTTTTTCCTTTACATCTAACCAAGCACCTAGTCAACCATCCCATAGACAAGGGTAAAACATTCTCCATAGACAAGGGTAAGACATTCTTCAGGGCTCAAGGCCATTCAACAACAAGGCTCAAAGTCATTACAAAAATATACTCGATTTGAGTCAATGTTACTTGAGAGTGGCAGCGAAAGCAGGTGCGGGAGCGACATTTTCAGAAGCTCCCGGTTAATCCCGGAGCGTTTTTTATATAATATATATATTTTTTATATTTTGATACATATATGTCAACAAAAACATGTAGAGTGATGAATTAGATATAAAAAACATAAAAAAACATAGATTGAACCATATAACAACAATCATCTAGAAGTTTAATCTTCATCAACCACGTCCACAAGTTAGTAACATAGTAACATACAACATGTTGAGTCTCATGATTCATCAATCTTAAAGTTTCAAGCTTTCAAAATTCAATATATAACATTTTATCATCATTGATCACCAAAGTTGTACTTGTAAGTTAAGTGTAACCATTACAACAAATAATATCTAACATGAAATGAAATGTTATAAAATGAGATGAAATGAAACAACTTTCAACTTTCATGAAGCATCATATTCATAATTAATATGAAAGAGTCAACAGTTATAAAAACTACTAGAAACTAGTAAATAAAAGTAAATCTATTATCTATTGCTTATGCTTGGGCCTCTTGCCACCATGAGAAATGTCTAATTTTTTAGTCTTGTTGGAAAATCAGGGTCTTTGTCATTAATATCACCCTCTAAGGGTTAATATCCAGAGGTATCTTTGTCATTACCTCTGTATTTGTATAGGGATTTTTGTCATTAATATCACCCCCTAAGCATTAACATAAGATAGAAAAAGCATAGCATGTCAAGTCAAGATTTTGTTTGAGTGATGCGTACATTTTTAGGAGGGTCATGATAGAGGAGTTC
>APFE030301020.1:0-74652 GCA_000404065.3 Pinus taeda | reverse complement strand
CAAATTCTGCTTGTTTACATTTCTGCACTTTTTCATGACTGATCAGTGTGTTATGCAGGTTTCTTAGGCGTGCCCGGGGACAATTTCTTTCTTTTCTTTTTCACAACTAGTGACACTTGTGATCATCTTGTCTATGTTGTTGACCTTCTTTGTTTTTCAACCTTTATTTCCTTACTATCACTTAGTCAATTTGCATATTTGCTTTTTGTTTTTAGACATCAAGTTGTTTATCTATTGATGGTTCCTTCTTCATAATTTGATATCTTTATTGAGGACCAAAATATCACTTAGCACAGCTTGGTTTAGTTGTTCAGGAACTCACAATTGCTTGGCTTATTTTTAATTGTCTCTCACATGATATATTCAGTTAAAAGGCAAGAAGTTAAGAAGAAGTTAAAGTATTTGTGACTAGTCTTTCTTTTATGTAGGTTTACTTTAGTTTCACATTGCTTAGTTGTTATTTGACATAGATTTCATTTTCATTTTCTTGCAGCAGCAGAGATACTGGGCCAATGTCATTAGTATTTTATTTGATGCCTTTATTTTCCTTTAAGAGTTGATTTCATTTCAAGCTTTCTTGTAGAATACTTTTAAGTTGTAAAAAGCTCATCACAGTCTCACACACTTCACTCACTTTATTTCATTTCCATCACATCACATTAGGAGAGATATACTTGAAAACAAACTTAAAAAGTTAAAACGACAAAAGCTTAAGAAATAGTTGCCTAAGTACATACAGTACACCTCACTTCATTAGCTTACGAGCCCCGGGTTGACATTTAAAAGTTGCAATTTAGACATCACTAAATTGACCAAACAAGAGCTGCAAGCTAGAGAGAGCCGTGCGATCCAAGTTCTCAGTGAGCAGAAAATTAAGATAAAACATCTCATCTTGCAGTGCAATGAGTTGGTGTTGCAGAACCAACATTTGGTGCACATAGTAGATGATGCTTGCTGATGCATCCCAGAGCTAGCCATCGCAGCAGATCCAAAGTTTGGTCAGTGGAGTCCACAATGCAAGAGAAGAGACAACGAGGGTGCAACTGGAGTTGAATCTCTAGATCACCGAGCTGCGGTTGAAGGCACAACCTTCCACTCCCCCAGAAATCAAAGAACAATGCGCCAACACTATTACATGAGGGTTGGAAGAGATTGGAGGTGCAGTGTGTGACTGTACCAACATGTTGGAACAGGTGTTTGAGGTCCTCACGATGTTGCAGGAGGACCCCAACATCCAGTGGCTGGAGACAGAGGCACGCGAACTCCAACAATAGTACAAAAGCATCAAAGGGACTGTGCAGACAGTAGTCCTTACTTAGCGACTTGTAAGGATGTAGCAAACCAAGGCACTAAAGGAGTAGGTGGATGTGGCACGCAATAAGGAAGGAGTTCTCAAAGCACACGTCCTACCATGGATTGACGAAGCCTTCAAAATCACGGCAGATATTAAAGGAAAGCTCATACAGATTTAAGGGATGCATGCATAAATGCAGTACAACACGCCAGAAACAGAGGTATTAGAAGAGAGAATGCAGTAGGTACAGCAAGCAACAACTTAGTGTGTTGCAGACATCAAGACCGTTCGGGAACAGTTGGAGGGACTTCATGCCAAGATTGCTGCACTGACAGAGTGACTCGAGGGTGAGTCATGATGTTTGTGTTGGGGGCCTATTGGGCATGGAACCCCCCCACAGCATGGTTTGGGGCTCAAAGCCCAAGTTTTGAGTAATATTGTTGTAAAGACTCTGCAAATTGCGAGCGCGGAGCGTGAATTGTATGTTAGAGTCATAGGGTTGTCCACCCTAAGTTTTGAATGTAGTGTCGGCCTACCCATGGTCTGCGGACCATGGAATTGTGTAAATAGAGTGAGGCTCTAAGTTGTAAAGTAACGAATGAAGGGATGGAATCTGATAGATAGAATAAGATAGCGAGCATAGAGAAAGATTCTAAATATCTTGGGTTGTAGTAGTAGGAAGAGGCTCTGCAGCTGAGTGCTCAGAGGCCTAGTAGAGTCTGCAGCTGAGTGTGTAGACCCCTGCAGTTGAGTGCACAGGGCTGAGTTGAATCTGTAACCAAGGAGGAAGAATAATAAAGAGAAGTTTTATCTGAATTCCGTGTATCTGTTCTTGTGTTATTACATGTTTGATATCAATTGCAATTGTACTGTTTATTTATTGCGCGCATTTGTATGAATGGTGAATATTGTTAAGTATAACTGAAAGCATACAGATAAGCTAAGTTAATCAACTACTATCAGGTTACTAATAAGGACTTGGGTAATAATATTGTTCGGCCCCTGAGTAGTGCTGCGCGAAGACAACATCACAGGCTGCGAGGTACTGATAAGTGCGCGTAGAGACGTGCATGCAGGGTCAAACCGTAGACAACTTGGAACCCATCAGACATCCCCAGGATGTAGAAACCTGGTTCTAGCACCCTCCCATACTACTTCGAGTGAGACCTCAATCTGCGCTCCACGGGTTGTTGCCGAAAGGGCCAGTAGTACTGGTAATTGTTTTTGGCTAAATCATCTCCGAACCTGGGTCGGGCCCCAACAAGCCAATAGTATCGAACAGGCTCACTGGTAGTTAAGAAATTCTTATGTTCCTGTAGTGACTTTACTGGGGTATTGAATAGGCCTGATGGTAGAGGAGTAACATACAAGATGAAATTAAAAAATTAATCATTTCAAATGCGTTCCTACATATCACCCTTCTCCTAAATCAACACAACTGTGATATGACAAATTAAATGAATGTGTTTAACCGAGAAAGGGAATAGAGGGGACTACATTTGTAAGTGAGTTAAGTGGGAAAGCCAAAGTAATACACAAAATGAATCAATACTTCATGAATGACTAAACCCTGTTCTTAAAGCTAGACCATAACAAAGAAGCTGGAGTTCTTCCAATGTGTCACCAAGTGTTGTCACTGCTGCAACACCCTCCAAATTTTGGCGTATATTCAAAATTGGAGGCTCCTTTAACCATGTGAGCCATATTTTATAGTAATAAAATACTCTCCATGTTTTTTCTCTAAGTTTCCAAGTCCCTTTGTGAATAAAACCCAAGTGTCTTCTTTTGTTGAGGGACGTGTCACACTTTGTGAAAAAAATTTATAATGCATATTTAAGAGGCAACATTGGTACTAGTGGGTCCAATATATCATATAGACATTTACTAGGATTATTCCCAAAGTTTTGTGCACTATTTTTTCGGTGTCTTCACTTATGTTGCAAAGTGTATCCTAAGTGTCACACTTGGAGGTAAGTGTTGTTTTTCTATCGTTTCAATGGGTACATGTTGATCTTGAGTGTTAAGTGTTTCATTGTTGTGTGGTTGACATTTTATGAGTGTGTGATCACATTTAAGTCATGTTGGTTTCATCCCTTATCTCACTAATCCTAAACTTAGCCAATTTTTGAAGTGACTCCTTTCCCAATCAACCCCTCCCAGGTCTGCATCCTTGAACTGTGCATTACACAGTCTCAGCCCCTAGTTGACATCTGTTACCTCCTAGAACTACATACTATGTAGTCATTTCCTCCAAGGACTACACATTGCGCAGGCACAATGCTTAATGTTGCCTCCTGCCCTTGAAAACTACACAATTCCCTCTTCCAAACAACGTTCCACTACACATTGTGAAGTTTCATTCTACAACTAGGCCTTCCTCACTCATTAATTCCCTTAACAGTGCAGTCCTTGTCCTCCTAGAGCTATGCACTACACAATCACAGTGGGTAAGCCTCCCTGTATGTATCCTTGACTTGTTCAACGGTGAAGTCCTCTGTCTTTGTCCTTGTTGAACTATGCACTATGAAATGATAGTGAGAAAGCCCTCACCAGTGCCTTAGTGACTCCCACAATTGTGTAGTCTTTCTTCCTTTTCCCTTAGTCACTACACATTTTGAAATCGCAGTGATCAAACCTTCATCACTGCCACCTAAAACTGTGGATTGCATAATCCCTAAGCCTCCTCCTCTATCATACACTCAGTTTCATATCTATCAATGAATTGCGTGAAGAATAGGATAGAATAGGATATTTCTATACTGATGTCATCTTGTCATGAGTGAATTCCATTTGTAGGTAATATATCTTGATATGACAAGATTGTGCTCAAGGAGGATGCAAAGGAGATCATGTAGAAAGACAATTTTGAAGTTGGAACCATGAAGATATCAGCAAGCAAGAAGACGAAGGGACACTAGATCACAACAAGATATTGAAGGTCAAGCTCACATGGAAGAATCCATATCAATTAGACTCTTAGAGGATGACGATGAAGCATATGCAGGATTTTTGATGAAGATATGAAGGAGGCGGCAAGAAGAGAAGCTTGGCATAAGCATTTCCTAGTGAAGTCCATGTCATCATTTCCAAGTCATGGATTTTCCAAGTGTCACATCAGGAGTCATGTGTCATTATATCTTTCGCATCATTGTGGATGTAATTATTTAATTTTAAATAAATGAGAAATGTAAAGAGTGTGGAAGTCCAAAGGCCACTCATAGAATGTGAAGAGTAATGTAGAAGTCCAAAGGTCTCAAATGAGTTTTGAAAAGTCACATGGAAACCCAAGAGTCATGAGGGGATCTCAAGAGTCACAAGGGACGTGGAGAGTCACTTCATTTGTTATATATACACCCTCATAGCTCAAGCAAAAGAATTTTCGCGTTGGCTTCTCCAACTAAGCATAAGAGAGAAGAATAGGCCTTTGAGGAGCAAGTAGTTGTTTAACATTCCACTATTGAAACAAGTGTTTTATCATTTTAATTGTGTATCTTGGAACTTTCACTCTATAATTTGAAGCTCTTGGGGTTAGGACACTTTTCATGCATATGTCATTAATGTTTGTGAGAGTATTCTTTCATTGTTTGTGGTATATGTTTAAGTAAACACATACTAATGAAACTTAACTATTTCGTTGGTTTCAATATATATCATTGAATTGTGTGTCTTATGTTTTCATGATCACTATTTCTTTTTGAAGTATTTCAAAATATTACTAATGAATCTTTCAGATCATGCATGTTTCTTTACTAGGATGGTACTAATACTTTTCTCTTAAAGACTCACTTTCTTTTTTGTTTAGTGAAGGAACCATTATACACTTTACAATTAAATACATCACAAGGCTAACTTACTTGTTTATCTTGAAAGTACATGGTTTTCTCAAATGTCATTCATTGCAACCAAGGAAAATCTTTAAGATAATGGCAAAGGACCATACTTTCTAGTTGGGGCTCCTACTCCAAACAGTGTGACTAACTGGGACTTGATATCAAGGAGACCCCCTTAATGTTGGCGACGTCTAGCACTATCAACACTAAGAATCCTAGAACAAAAGCCATGTCCATTGTGGCATTTTGAGTGCTTTGGGTTATGAAACTCAAAATTATCCTTTACTTTGGGCCTTACAAAATAATTTCTTCCTCCTTGGAAGCTCCAATTTTCCTCGTCTTGGGGACTTTGTAGATGATCACCTTCCTAGATTTGTTGTAATAGTATTCTCCCAACTCAATGACTTCATCATTAAGTTTGATGACAATTTTCATCAACGTTTTATAATACATACTTGACTATATCTCTCACCTCACTACACTTGAAATTTTGACCTCAATCTCTCAATCGACACCTCTAGTACTTCATGCCTATATTCCCCACTTGTGTTTGTATTATGTGCCTGAAAGTATTTATTGTAATTGAATAAAGGAAGAAAAACACTTTTTCCATTTCTTTGAAAGAAAAAAAGAAAAGAAAAAGGTTAGCCATGCTCTTAAAAGTATACATTAAGTTTCCCGAGAAGAGTTACATTCAAAGCTATTTTCACAAGTTATTGTTATCCCAAAAGAGAGCCTTTATATCACTTAGATTTTGTGGCCTCCCATGCTCATTAATACCAAAATATTAATGCATCTATGACCGAGGGTTATACACCTATGAAAACTTAGACACCAAGACCAACATAGGCATGCTATCATCTTCAAACGTAATGAATAGCATTGTTTTTATATCAACAATACATGGCTCTTTTATAGAATTCACTTGGGATATAAATTTCACGATTTCAAAGAAAAATTATACAAAATCCAAAAATATGTATATAAAATTTTGATGCCATCACTGACCACCATAAGGGTGTCAACTGGCTCACACACCATCATGCCATCGTGTTGTAACAACGAATATGCATAATATATTGCATCTGATCATGGTACATGTGGGAATGCAACTTTTGTTATTGTAACAATTATAGGCGATGCATCTTGTCAATGTGTTGTTCTATTATTGGCATAACACAACCTTGCCTTATATATTCAAGGGACAAATAAACTGCTTGTAGCGCCATGCAATTTGGGTGCCATTTCCGAGAATGGAAGGCCAGCCAAAGAAGGATATTAGATGATTGACATATGAAATACACATGGATGATGAAACTGGCAACTACAATCAATGATCTGTTTTCGAAAGTCATGCCATTTAAAAATTTAAGTCTCAATTATGATCTTCCAAATTCAACATCCATAGCAGGGTTCATTTCTGCGAGAGCTTCAAGTCATGATACTTACAAGTTGATAGAGAAATTTGATATTTTCTGGTGTGTTTGACGTTCATGGTATAAAATAATTAGTATAGATTTATTTTAAATACAGATTTAATATGAGTCAAGAAAAATCTAATTTTTTCAAGTGTAAATTTTTTATAAGTTTTTTTTATTTAAATGTTTTATATAGTTTTGTATTTTTTTAGTTACGAGCAAAATTTCAATTCAATTTTGATAAAAATGAACAACATTACACATCATACTGAACTATACAATGAATCTTGTTTTTACAATACTTCAAATAAACCACTACGCTTTCGTTATTCTCTGAAAATCAAATTACACTTAAACAACCATGTGCTTTTTCTATTCTAAACTACAATAGTATTAGGTTATAGTGGCATGGAGGGAATCCAAGAAACGAAGAGGAGATGCAAAAAGGGAAGCATGATAACGATGGAGATCCGTTTACGATATCAAGCCTAGAGATTTGGAGTGTGGATAGCGTCCGGAGTGTACGCTGAAGCTCTGTGCTCCCTTCAAAATGTATATATATATATATATATATATAACTCTGAAATTCATCCAGAGAAGTTTTTTTTGGGACACATGAAATCTTTAGGGAGTAGTCATGAGGATATTTTGGAAAAAATCAAGGAAAATTTAGTTGGTGGTATCATCTAAATACCTAAGAGATTTTGGTGCAACAACTTTTATAGTTATAGTTATGGTATATTTTTAAATTTTTATTATTTTACAAAATTTCATTTTAATATATTATTGAGTCAAAAAGCTTATTTTACAGCGTAATATGATGCGTAACACTATCAATTAGTTATAAAGTTGAATTTTTTTATATCAAATCCACATTTATAATAAATTTATTATGTTAACCCAAAAAGAAATATATAGAAGCAAAAGAGCCCAATGAATCTGTCTGGACTTACCTAATTAGAAAATGAGAAAATAAAAATATAGATGCAAAAGAGCCACATGAATCTGTCTAGAGTTCTTCCTTCTTATGCATGTACCATCTTGCAGAGCTATGTACCAGACTATGAAGCAATAATAAGATTGTCATAGTTTAATGAGCGGGAGGAATTGTCCGGAAAGTTATGGAAATTCCGGTCATATTTAGAAAAAATCCGGCAAAGATTTTTTCTAAATCTAAGTTATAGTTGTTAAACTTCAAATTTTAGGTGTCCTAGAGGGTTTTGATGGTGCTGAATTCATTTTCACCATAAAAACACAATTCAAACACTGCCTTTACAAGTGCTGAATCCATTTCCACCATAAAAAACACGATTCAAATAATGCATCTACAAAATTTTTTGAAACTACTGGACAATTTCTCTACCTACGTAAGATTTTTTTCTCAGTTCCTCTGCCTCGATCGACGACTCCGTAAGATTTTTTCTCAGTTGGTCTAAATCGTCCCTTGACGTTTCATGCAGTGCCATAGTCTTTATTCATATTTTTCGTATTTGGACTGTAATCACTGTGTATATTTCTGGCTGATTTGTATATTCACATTCCTTTTATTTTTCACGTTGTTTGTTTTTTTTAATATGTATATAACGATGGCTTCCTTTTTTATTTGCTTACAATATAATTCATGTCTACAATTAGATTTAAGTGTTGTATATATTTGTTTTTTTGGAAAAATGTTCTTTTATTTCTTCATTCTTCATTATATATGTACGTTGTTAACATTAGGTTTGGTACAACTTTTTAATTTAGTTCAATGTGCATGATGTATTTATGTTTTATATGTTGAAATCTTTGGGTGGCAACATTTCTTTTTGTTAATTGTTGTTTTAAATAATGTTATTCAATGAGGGTTAATTATGTAATTTGTATAATTCTTTAAGATAGTTATTTAAAAAATATGAAATAAGAAAGAAGGATTAAATTTGTAAGCAAAATTAATCTTTAAATTGAGCTTTTTCTGATCAATCTTATTTTTTCAAGTTTTGAATATTTCAATACTAAGAGGAGGGGTTTATTTTTTTTTGCATAAGGAAATATTGTAGCTTGTTTCCAGTATGGTTTTTAGGGTTTCTATAACTAAGAGGTAGTTAGTTTTTTTATAGCTTTATTTTCTTTCTTTTCTTCAAAGTTGAAAGCTTTGAGACTATTCCTTAAAAGCTGCAACTTTGTCACAGACAGAATCGTGCGCTCCAAAACTTTTCCTTGTGGGCCACAATTATCTTGAGAAAGGCGATAAGTTAGGGCTGGGATAGTCTTGGCATGAACTCAACCCTATTCGTGTGGCTTAAAACAATAGGGAAAGTGCTCCTGATGCTTCCCACAAGCTTCCAAGATGTTCAAAGGTGTTGGTGTTTGGAGTGACCCATTTTGAAAAATCAACATTATTTTGGCGACCATAGTAGGGAATAAGATTATTTTTTCTCAATAGTTTGTCATTTCATACAACATGCATAGTTATTTTCAAATTCAAATTGATGTTTTCCTTGGCATCTTTGCCCCACCTTTGTTGGTCATCCCACAATGCTTTCCCATGATCATGTTGATAAGTTCATACACTTTTTCCCATTTGTAGGGTTTCAGGTCACTCTTGTTGCATCCCATTTATTTTATCTCATCCTTTCTGGAGAGGCAAAAGATTGGTATCCTAATATTATGGGGTCAGCACTCTTCGATAAATTTATCCGTGAATTCCCCCCTTTACCCATGCATCCACAACCCTAGTTTTGGTGTAATTTCTATGAGAGTCATCCTGACCCTTTGACTTTTCGAATACTCTTTAGGCTAAGAGATAGTATAAAATTGAAAGAGAGGAAAATCCTATCATTTCCTATGGGTGGCAGTTTGCATATCTTGACTATGTATCTCCGACTCCATGCAAAGAGGTCACTCCTTATCCCTACCCAATTAACTCAGAAACCCTATGTCATGTCTATCCATTTGATGAATTCCTTTGCAAAGAAGATCCCAAACTTCACATTTCTAATGACAACCATGGTCCTACAATTAATTTTGACCTTCTTATCCTACTACTAAAGTTATTTATGTTTATTATGATGAAGAGAGGTTGAATTTTGGTTATCAAGAGTGCTATCATGGTATCGATCATGATACGTTCTTTAATAAACTCCCAAAATAATTCCTCATTTATGGAGAGCCAAATCTTTATTGTGAAAGCCTTTGTCATGATATGGACGAAGATGAGTCATTCTTTAACAAACTTGAAAACTAAGTCTCCCCTTTAAATCTTTAAAATACCTCGCACTTTCTTGACATGGACAATGGAACTATATTTGATGAACTTCAAAAGGAAATCACTTTTTTTTTACTCTAGGCATGCCTTGTCAATTGTTTTGATTGAACTTCAATGATTTGAATTCGTAATTCCTAAGGCCCTTTGTAACATCAATGGCATTCAAGATCACATTGATGAGCCTCTTAATGTGAACGTTGATCTCATTGCGCATGAATCTTTCAGTTTATCTAGTATGATATGTTAATGTAAGAACACACTTCTTGGTTTGCACACCATGCAAGATGACCAATAGTATTTTTGGCTTCTTGTTAAGCCATTTTCAATGCCATGCACGCTTGTTGGTTGGAAGGACAACAGTCCTTGCCTGAGTACCATCCACAAAGCTATTAACCTAGCATGAAAGTTTCAAGACTCTTTCCTTTACAATGAGTTTCATATGGTATGAAAGAAAGTATCGAATTCTTAATTTTGTACATAAATTAAACTTTGTTAACAAAAAATATAATAAAAATATCATAAAAAAGGATTTTTTTATTTTTATTTTTTTTTTTTTTTTTTTTTATTTCTTTGCTTTTTATGTTTGTAAGCTTTGTTTTTCTTTCATTTCAAAATGATTTTTAAACTTTTCCTTTCCTTTGCCTTTGATTTTATTGAGGCTTTGATTATGGTTTATCATCTTTTGTCTTTTGCCTTAGGCTTCACGCATCAGTCAAATTTGTAAATTTGCATCCCACTTGCTTTCACCATCATCAAATTGAAGGAGTCATAATAAAGTTTATATATGGATCAATGGTTAGAAGTAGCACATTTATGCATTACTTTTCATTGACATGTTGGTATTTCGGTGAGCACAGGAGATGCAAGAAATGTTAAATACTTTCCATGCTTATCCTTACAGAGCTTGCTTGACCAAACCATGACTCACCCATGTGGAAGCCATTGGTTTAAGGCAATCCTCATCACACCATTAGATCCCTTTTACCCCCCTTATTTATTTCATTTTGAGTGCATTGACTTTCCCATGTGTGACCCCTTGAAGACTCATCTTCCACCCCACTGATGACCTTTCATTCTCATTCATAATCCCTCACACTTTGACCATTTTTCTTTGTCTTTATCATGCTCCTACCTCTCTGGTTTCTTCAAAATTTTAAATTATACGCCCCTCGAACCAACATAATTTGTTAGTTGGAAGATCTTGATGAATTTTCCCTCAAGGTTTGTTAATTCGAGCTCCACTATATCACTCACCTCACCACACCCAAAATTTTGACCTCAATCTCTCAATCGATACCTCCAATACTTCATGCCCATATTCCCTACTTGTGTTTGTATTATGTGTCTTGCATATCTTTCTCGTGATTGGAAAAATGAAAGACACCCTTTTCCTTTTCTTAAAAACAAAAAATAAAAATAAAAAGCATTGCCCTACTCTTAAAAGTCTATATTAGATTTTCTCAAAAGAAAAAAAAAGTGAAGTTTCCCTAGAAAAGTTATGTTCAAAGTTATTTTCACAAGTTATTGTTATCCCAAAAGAGTGCCTTTATCTCTCTCATCTTTTAGGGCCTCCCACACTCATTAATACCAAAATATTAATGCATCTATGACCAAGGGTTATACATCTATGCAAACCTAGACACAAATACTAACATAGGCATGTTATCAACATAAAATGTAATGAATAGTGCCGATGATATATCAACAATACATGGCTCTTTTAAAGAACGCATGTGCGATATAAAATTCATGATTTTAGAGGAAAATTATACAAAATTCAGGGAGATGTATATATGATGTTTATGCCATCACCAAACACCATAAGAGTATCAAATGTCTCACACACCGTCAAGCCATCTTGTCATCATCAAATCAAATGGGAAGCAATAACAAATATGTATAATATATTGCATATGCTCATGATACATGTGAAAATGAAATTTTTTTATTGTAACAATTATACACAATGCATCTTGTCAATGTGTTCTATTATTGGCATAACGCGGCCTTTCCTTATAAATTCAAGGGGCAGATCAACTCCTTGTAGCGCCACATGGTTTGGGTGCATGTTGCCATTGCCCAGAATGATGTTGAAAAATGTGCAACAAGAAATGCTAAATTTAGAAGGTGCTAAAAATAGAACTACTAAAAATAGCATGCCTAAAAATATCAGTTTGGCCAGTGAGGTCATTGGCCACATTGGGTGAGAGTTGAAACTGCTAAAAATAGAAAGTTCTAAAAATAGTATTTCTGGGTCCCTTCCTATTTATAGCAGTCCCTAGTCTATCTATAGGAAGTCAAATTAATTTTGGTCTTAACAGCAGTTGGAAATATTAATTAATTAATTCAGTTGAGTTAATTAGTTAAGGAAATTCGAATTTGAAGTCTTTGTGAGGCAATGCACATGAGTTACCCTACTTGATTGAGGAATTCTCCTAATTTCCTCCACTAATTGAGGGAATAAGCATGAGTTCTATAATGAGAGAATCAATTGACTTAGTTCTTACTAGTCAAGTCCAGTTAGATTATTTTAACAAGTTGTTAAAATAATAAAATATAGTTTGTTAATGCTTGCATGCATGTGACAACTATTATCTCAGATAACTGAGCATTCCCCCATGGATAACTGATGCATGTCAGTTCAGACAGAGACCCAGTTGAGATCAGATGAGGGACAATGTACTATCAGATGCTTGGATATTTCTAGTAAGTATTCATTGCATGGAGAAGGATATATTTCCAAGAGAAATATGTATTATAAGACATTGGAGGACTTGTGGCCTATATATTGAGGCCTAGGTAGTCTATGATCTTCATCTTCTGATTACAGAGGAGCAAGATAGCTATTGAGCTTATTCTTTTTGTATGTTGTTGAGGATCTCCACTTGATTGATAATACATGGTTGGGGTTTTATGTTGGTGCTTTCCCCTGGATATATCATGTGTTATGTGTGATTACTTCTCTTGATCAGTTATGCATGTTTCTACTTGTTGTTGCTCATGAATTTGATTATGCTTCCGCTTAATGTTTTGTAGAAGTAGAACAAGTATTATGCTTTAGGACATTGCATATATCGGTTTGTTTTACAGGTGAAATTTCTACATGGTATCAGAGTTAGCTGATCTGTAGAAAAAGTTCTACATGGTATCGGAGCACAGGTGATCAAGGAGAGAACATTATACTAAGAAGAGATTTCAAAGTTTTGAGTTTTGGGCTGAGAGTTTGCAGAACAGATCTGAAAATTTCTGTACAAAATTTTTAGAAATAAATAGCAGATTTGGATTCCTTGCGGAAAAATACCCAAAATAAAAAAAAAAATTAGTTTAATCGGAGTTCGGATGAGAGAGATATCGTTGATTTAAAATCAGCTCTTTTTCTATAAAATTTCGCGACGATGGGAAAGTGGAAATAGTTTCGTGTGCTAGCCAAGAACCTGTATGCACTTGAGGTACAAGATGCATGCAAAGCCTTGAGGAGCAAGGCGAAGGTTAGATACTTGGTGGTTTAGAGGGAGGGTATGTTTTCTCTCAACATGCAGAGCCAGAAGAAGCCTTAGACGATTGTGGAGGAGCCACGATTGGTGCAACAACTTCAGGAGGTTGTGGAGCAGCGACAACAGGGGAAGCTGAGTGGAGATCGAGTAGAGACATCTACTCATGCAGCGACCTCCAGTTGGGGGAAACTTTGAGCCAGGTGGGCTAAGGGATCACATGCAGCCATGCCTTCAGGTAAGAGGTGGGGCGATATAGAGTGATCGTCCCAAGGAGGAGGGGCAGGATCGTTGAGGTACCCAACATCTTGGATGAGACCTTGCTACAGGAGCTCGGATGTGGAGTAGTAGGAACTAACTGATTGGGTAGAGACAGATGCAGATGGAGCGGCAGAGAGAGCGACATTGCAGGGAATCCCAGGACAGCGCATAGCTAGCAGGCTGCAACAATGCGAGAGGCACAAGTGTTTTGCACAGTGCTAGGTGGCACAGAGAGGTGTGCAATGGTGCGAGATGCATGGAGATGTTGTAGTAGCGCAGATGTCAGAGAGCGAGCACTTGTCAGCCGCAGGTAGAGCTTCAACATCAGAGTATGTTCCTAGCCCAACAGAGTGATCAGTTGGGAGTGTTTTTGTTCCAAGTGTTGTTGGAACAAGTGGACCGGGTAGATGTGTTGCATGCAGAATATTCCAGAGTTATAAGATCGGGTTTGAGAGGAAGCCTTTCTTGTTGAGAGGGAGTGTTGAAAAATGTACAACAAGAAATGCTAAATTTAGAATGTGCTAAAAATAGACTTGACCCACTCCATTTGCACTTCATCTTTCTCTATGACCCCATGTTCAAGTTAGCGCCGGGTGTTGAAATGGTGTAACCTTAAGATAATGCCATGGACTGACCCACCTTGTGTGTATTTTGAATGTATCTATGGCTTTGGCTTAAAGGCTGATCTGGTCAAATGCTCTATTATTATATTTGGGCGGTTAAGCAACTTAGATTAGTGGGCCTATAATCCCTTTTAGATAGGGTGCCCTACCTTAAAAGTTTGTGTATATACACACTCTCATTTGTACAAACATGTTCTTTGATCATTGGCTGGGTGTTCTCTTATGTGATTCATTAGCCTCTGCAGGCACCTACATCTTCTATTTCTCTTGTTCATTCTTTCATCTTATCTTCTCTTTATGTGTTAATGTTAATTTAGGGTTTTCTGGTCCGTTTCATTCGATCTTGTATCTCCTGTGATCTGAACAATTGTGATAATGTTTAGAAGCCAACAAATCACATATACTCAGTGGAATGATGCCCACATTATTGACATCAAACTCTCTTCCCTGTATACAAACATGGGTGACAGTGCCAACCCAAAACACATAGCCAGATCAGTAATAAGAGGTTAAGGTATTGAAAGAGGACGCAAAAAAAGAAATGTTCGAAAAAAACATTTCTCAACTACAGTTTTGGGCTGCACTTCTAATGTCTGAGATCCCCTACTAGAGCTTCTTGAGGGAGGAAATGGCAAAGAGTGTGTTAGGTTGGATTTTTTGCCTATTACTAAAGTTAGTTATTGGGAAATATACAGGAAAATCTCTATTCCATTGCTAAGTAGGCGTTGGATATATCCTAAGTCACAAGGTTTGATAAATTTTGTTGATGAGAATTGAAATTCTCTAGATTACGAAAAAAATTGAAATTTGTTGGGGTTCACTGATTTTTGAATGCAAATCTAAAATAATTGAAATTTTATGTTAAATGGAGTTAGAGGAGAAAGGGTTCAGCTAAATTTAGAGGTGCACTAAATTTACCAGGGGGACCCACAAAAGGGCCAAAGGCACAGTTCACACTTTCAAAAATTAAACTGATCTTAGCCATCCATTGAGATTTAATCCCAGCCATTTCTGGAGTTGGTGGGCCCAGGTTGACTTCAAAGGAGGGAAAGGGGGCAGACTTGGTTCAAGAGGCCGTATGGCCATCACAATTTCCAGATTTGTGTTTCCAGCAGCAGTTCGTGAGTGCCTGCGCAGAAGGCCGTTCGAAGTAGTAAGAAATTCATACTGCGCAGCAGAGAGAGGTCAAGTGGGCTGGATAATATCCAGATGGCCACAGAAGGGTGCTGATCAATTTCTGAGTGAAGGGAAGTCTTTTCCCTCTTTCATGTAATTTTCTGAAAGAGCTATTGCTGAAGAAAAATAATAGAGAACACACAGTTCACAGGTTTTCCCCAATTGTGGTTTCCTGGGTAAAATTTCTGGTGTTGAATTTTGAATGTGCTTGTGTATTCAATTTTGTTTTTTCCATTGCAAATAGTTCAGTTAGTAAACTCAGTATATTTGATGAATGCATGTCGAAGGTTCAGTAGCTGTTCCTTTCACTTCAGTAAAATTCATTGAATTAGTTGCTGGGTTTTAAAAGTCTAACATTTTAATCAGTAAATATGATTTTTAAATGGAAACAAATATCAACACACACATTTATGTTTATATTTTCAAAATTTTGGAAATTATGTATGGGCAAAATTAATGCTGAATCAATGTGAATTTTATCATATAAATCTGAATTTCAAGGTCAGCAAGCCTGAACCTGAACCCAAACCATACAACATAGGATATATCATATAACTGATAGACATGTTGGAAATATTCTTGGATTGGTATTCTTGTGGGATATGTATCCAAGAGAGTTCCATGTGTTAGGCGAATAGCATGTCTGGGTTTGGCACCCTAGGGGGTGGATCTGGAAACATAAATGTGGAAGTAACTCAATCTTTTGCTTCTTTAATTATTCTTTCCCATTGGCATTACTTGATAAAGATATGGGGAAGGCAAATGCAATCCAGTTTTCTTCCATGCTTAAGTCATATATCTTGTTTACAAACAAAAAAAATCTTTTAATTAAATATCTAGTTTGAATCTCAATAATGTTTGTTGGTTACATTCTGCAGGAGTCATTTAATGGCACTAAAAAATCCAGGCCCAAGCTTTTACAATAAACTTTCATCTTCCTCCTACCATGCATTGTAACTGTCCAAAAATAAAAGTGAACTTTATGTATCAGATTGTGCTATTATGGCTGAGGATGCCATCTTTCGGTTTTAATTTGGATTTTAATTTTACTGCAGGTTTTTTCAATACGTGAAGCGGCTGCCAATAACTTGAAGAGACTTGCTGAAGAATTTGGTCCAGAATGGGCAATACAGCATATTGTTCCACAGGTTATTTTGTTCTTGCAGTAATTGTCAAGTTCTGATCTTATTTCGCTACTTGCAATGACAATTTATGTGCTAGAATAATTTAATGAATATTTATGGGCTCTATTAACCAAGGTAGGGTTATTTTTTTTTCTAAGTAAAAACTGATCTATTTATAAACACATAATGTACAGAGAGGCACCGGCCTCAGCGGCAAAGGTCAGTTGTAAGACCAGACTGAGCATCCAACCTTGAATTCGTGACTGCCCCAGATGGGGAAACCAGTCCAAGTACAAAAATTAGAACAGTTTAAGTTACCCTCGCAGGGGTTATAGTTCCATAGCTCAAAAATTCTAACCAAAAAACTGTAAATTTCAAAACTTAGCTCAGACATTTCCACTGTAGATTGACAATTAGGAGCCAAATTCAAAATTTTTGCTGCCCAAGCTTGGGACAGATCCAGACAAAGACTTGACATGAAACAAAAATGAAAAAGACAAGAAACAAAGCTGAACAGGGACGGATTCACGGCTTGCCATGTAACCTGGCCAGCAGCTGCAAGGTGTTTTCTGTTGGCTCTTCCTCAACGATCGGACACCATCCATAATCTTCAGAACCAGCATGATCGGCCGCAGTGCTACCTGTGCCCATCTGCATTGCAGACGTGTTGCCTTGTCGACTTCCCGAGGCTCCTGTGTTGCCATGTTTGCTATCTGCAGCTGATTGACTGGCAGCACTCGCTTTGCCATGCAGGGCTGCTTTACCATTGTCCTATTGCTGATTACCAGGGATGCTAATACTGTGGTTGCATGGAGCTGCTTTGTTCTGCTCTTCCATGTGTTCAGGCGGAGGTGCCTGTGGCTCAATTTCTTCCGAGAAAGAAATGGTCATTGTGGCAGTAATGACAGGCCGGGTTAAAGTGTTGCGGAACCGGAATTGAGAGACATGGGTGGTTGAATGCGGAAGAAGGGGGAAGTCCTCTAAATGTGCAGCAGCTTCCCTTCTTCCTGAGCGGCGCGTTCCCTTCCACTTCGGGTGTTTGGGTAACTGCCATAGAGAGAGCTGAGAGGATTGGGATTATCTGCAGAGGAGTCACGGGAGGCTGTGACAGAGCTAGACGTAGCTTGTGGGCGAAAGATACCTTTGCGAGTGCCTCCACATCTGCTTCGCATATGATGCCTGATGCGAGCCATGGCAGGGTTGAGCGCAAGGTTGGCAGCGGAGGGGTGGGTGGAGATGCGATGCTGGGAGTGTACAGGGGAGGTCTGAGCCTGGTTTAAGGTGCAGAGACTGGAATGAGAGTAGTGAAAGCCATTATCCAGATCAAGAGCATACGATGCCTGATGCGAGCCATGGCAGGGTTGAGCGCAAGGTTGGCGGTAGAGGGGTGGGTGGAGATGCGATGCTAGGAGTGTATAGGGGAGGTCTGAGCCTGGTTTAAGCTGCAGAGATTGGAATGAGAGTAGTGAAAGCCATTATCCAGATCAAGACAGCTAAGCAACCAACATCGGCTTCTTGTCATAGTGCGAGAGCAGGGAGTTGCAGCTTGCAGAGGGCAAGCGCAATGGAGCAAGGGGGGAAGAATTGCATGATGCTCTGTAGGTTCCATGACAAAGAAGGTGGTGGAGGTGCCTTGGCCTTCGATCGCAATGAATGGATTCTGTAGGGTGGTTTGAATGTGCCGGAGATTGGCATGGGGGACGATGCAGGTGGCCATGTGGTCATCCTGTCCTTCGGCCACCCGTCTTATCATGTTAACTTCCATTTTAATCACCCGCATCCGGGTACCAAGATAGGGTTATTTTTATTGCTAGGAAATGTAATTTATATTGTTAGAGTCGATGAAATGAGCTCTAAAGTCAAACACAATGTTAGGCCGGGCCATACTGTTACATTGTTAGTAAAACTAACAGTGCTTTTGAACATGCTATGCTTACAATAAAAATAATAACATAAATCAAGGAGAAATATACCTATTTCCCAAAAGCTCAAAAGGAACCCTTTTTGTAGGGAGTAGGAAGATTATCAAATTCAACCAAACAGAGAATTTCTGTCACCAGCTTGATGGAAGTGTGCAGTGTGCCTCATTGTATGCTCTGACCTTTTCAGATAAGCTGTGATTCTATGTCCAGTTGCATGGTTGAGCCTTTTCAGCTTCATATAGAAATCCCAAACCACCATATCATAGGGGAACTTTGTTGCAGGAAATATCTAGTATAGTGCTGTGCTAGTCATGTTTTTGTACAGAAACATGGAAATGCATTAGGTACAGCCTTGAAACATGTTTCCAGCTATGCAAATGTGTCTTACGTTTGGGAAACATGTTTTGTGTGGCTGGAGATGTGTTTCTGGGCCATACTGGGAAGTTTGAGACTGGTTCCAATCTCCTTGGAGTTCATAGGGAGAAAATAGAATTTCATATCCCATTCAAAATTTAACAGGCTTAACAGATTTCGAGATTTCAGGATTTGGCAGGATTGCGGTACTTTCATTGGATTTTATCACATATGAGGATATGGAATTCGCATTTATGTACCCATTGGTGGTGTTGATTATTGAACTTGTCTGTCACGGCCATAGCAAAAAATCACCCTTCACTCAAGCCAAAAACTTTTTCTACCATATTTTAAGTCTTGGATTAGGCATTTTTATCAAAATTGGGTGGTGTTGATTGAGGTCTCGACTCCCTAGAGGATCAAGGTAGAGGTAAAGGCTAGACAAGAGGCAAAGGGTGGTACTAATGATAGAAGATCCCAATATAAGTGATGGTGGAACATTGCTTGGCATTTATATTTGCCCTCTAAATGTTCTTTCTCATTTATTCAAAATGCTTTCTTTCAAAGTTTCAATATAACGTGTTATTTATAGAATAACACATCATATATGTGTGTGTGTGTATATAACAGATCTCTATAGTCACATTTCCAAATTTTCAAGGAGTCCCGTGTCCAGCAAATTTCTGTTTTGGGAACTCATACCGATTTCCCCATATTGTGCAACCTAGTATGGGAGTCTTGGATAGCTACTATAGATATCTGAAACACAGCCGTGCCATACCATAATCTGGAACAGCCACATCCTACTGGTTTCTGAGACAGTCTACTGGAACCTGGAATCCTACTGGTTTCTGAAACAGCGTACTGGAACCTGGAACAACCATCTGGTACCACTTTCAAGCATGTTTGCCATGTTTTCTTTTTCATATTAATGGGACATATATTATCAGTTATTTCTATTGAATTGGATTTTCCCAGCATGAATTTTTTGAATCATATTGAATCTGAATTTGATTTCTGAAAAGGTAACTATGTGTGCACCTTAGCTTAAATCTAAAGTTTTATAAGTGTGAAGTGATAGGTACACAGCAGGACTGGATATGTAACTCATGGATCACAAGAAGTACCACTATTATTGGGTTCTCTTTCTTATACTCAGTATGGAGGAGAATTGAATACCAATGGATAGGAAATTAAACAATATTATCGCTGTGGTAAGGCCTGTATGGGTAATCTAATTGCAAATAATGCTTGTGCACAAGTAAACATGACAATACAAAGCTTGTATGCCTGTTCATATTGCCATGTCAGCGAGGTTGAATTAGGACTCTGTTCCGGAATTAAGAAAACAGCTACTACATCGCTAATAAGATGACTACTTGGTGGACGACAATTAACATGTTGATAATTCCTTAATCAATCACAACCTAGAAAGCAGCTGAATAATTGTTGAGACGATTAGACTCAATTAATCTTGTGTATTGAAGCTTTATCTGGAGTTGCAACACGTCTTTTCCTTGACAATGATATAGAGCCAATTTCCTCCTTGGTTCTTGGAATCATAATGGATTTTTTTATAGAATTTTCATAGAATCATAAATGCATGAGGCGAGGACTGTTTTTTGATTTTTCTGGTTCATGTGCTGTTTCCATGTGTCGCTAACCATTTCCATACAACTTAGCAACAAGTTAAGATTGTGTAAAGGTGCCAATTATTTTACATTGATCTCTATGAAATGGTGCAGATCTTAGAAATTAATTAAATGATGCATCTATTGCTATATATAATTATATGTTCTGTGGACTAAATAAGTTTACACATGACAAACAGGTCCTGGAGAAGATAAATAATCCTCACTACTTGTATCGCATGACAATTTTGAATGCTACGTCACTTCTAGCTCCAGTCATGGGACGTGAAATCACATGCCAAACAATGTTACCTGTGGTGATTAATGCTTCAAAGGATAGGTAAATTAATTTTTTTTTCTTGCAGTTGATCAATCTTAACCTAATCACATGCACGTGGAGCTTTTAGGAAGATTACATCCAGTGAAATGCAATTGCTTAAATGTCATTGAAAAATGCAGGGTTCCAAACATCAAATTCAATGTTGCAAAGGTGCTTCAGTCGCTGATTCCAATTGTTGATCACTCGGTAATGTTTTCACATTGGCTGAATCAACATGGCGCTACAAAATTAGTTTGAATTGCCATAGAGCCTCTCTAACATGGTGGGGTTTGCTTAGTTATGTGGTATTTTTCGTGTGCAGGTTGTAGAGCAGTCCATTCGCCCTTGCCTTGTTGAGCTCAGTGAAGATCCTGATGTTGATGTAAGATACTTTGCTGGTCAAGCACTCCAGGCCTGTGATCAGGTCATGATGTCAACTTGAATATTGCAATCTTGGGGATGCCTTCTGTTTCTCGTCAAAGCTGCTTGAAGCCTCTGATGTATTTGTTGGGAGTTAGTCGCTATAGCAAGTCAAGGTTTTCATGAATTGATGGCTTGTCACATTGACTTGTTTGTCCTTTTTCCTGAGATGTTTTCACTAGGAAGATTTTTTTGTACTCATAAGAACAAGAGCAATACATGTATTTGGGGCCAATATTTGGTGATCATTATTTTGGAGCTTACTGGTGAGGGAGGCCACATCTTTACCCTCGCGTTACTGATTTTCATTGTTAAAGATATGATTGCATTCATTTTATCTTTTCTTTGTTTTCTTAGAAAAATTGAAAGGCCATCAACAATTTTTTTTTATTGCAGTTCCTTCTACTGTTTTTTAGACGTTACTTGTTGACGATTCCCTCATCCTTTTGCCAAAGTAAATTTTATTGCAATGAAAGTGTAGTGAAGGATGCAACCTTTGTTTTTGTTATCAACCTTATCATGTTTAGACCTCACATTTCTTTTATTTTTCAAATAATATCAAGCTTGTAAGTAACAGCTATGGTGTAGAAGAGATACATTTACTAAAAGAGCATAATATAGGAAATGGGTAAATATTCCAATTATAGGTATCAAAAATCCTTTTTCTTTCCCTATAAATTGCATGTATAATAATAAGAAAGAGCACCCTATTTGCAAAATGAAATGCTATGATTGAATCATTTATAACAAGATTGAGAAATATGGGTGAAGATTTAATCTAAATATGTTGTGCTACTAGACAAGTTATAGTTACAAATTACAATAAGAAATAGAGAGCAAAGGAGAGAAATACATTTCTGATGCATTCCCTTAGAGACAGAATGCAATCAGTGACAGTTACATCGGACAACTGGATAGACAGGAGATTGGTGACCTTCCTGAAGAAATGCACTGGACAACACCAGACAGTGATCGTTAAAAGAAATGCACAATCTATGAGATTCCCCATTATAGATTCCTTCAATTGCCTTGATGATCCATTTGGCACACAGGGACTTAGTTTGAGTGTGTATTTTAATAATCTCTATGCTTTCCCCCTCCTTGGGCAAATGGCCCAAATATGCGTGTACTTCGTGAAATCCCTTGCTCAAGCCTTTGGTAAGCACTGACAGAGGTGGCTGAACAGGAGGAATAGTGGACATTAGGAAAAACCAAGATATTAGTACAGATCTAAAATTTTGTGGCTAATGTTATGGGCCTAGTTATCCATTTCTTGAGCATACAACGTTCAAGAGTTCCTTAAGGAAAGCATGAAATACAAAGTGGATTCCTAGTAACTTAATGTTTGCCCAGGACAAATCTATGATCATCCTTGACTGGCCAACCGAAGGTCATTATGCTTAAGACTTTGTATGGAACATTTGGTTTTAACCCATTGTATCTTGGGCCCCAAGGACTCAAAATATTTTTTAGGGAATCCATGGTGTTTTTCCATTGAAGTCCAGTCCGAAGAGTATTAACAAATTTGACAGGCTCCAAGATTGGAGAGGAATACCTTTTATAAGGCAGCATGGCGTCTTATGACTGGAGAGTAGTAGTGGACATTAGTGACAATCAAGACATTAAGTACAGATCTAAATTTTTGTGGCTAATGTCATGGGCCTTGTTATTGACTTGTTGAGCTTTTTTTGTCAGTGGTGTGACAGCATTCTAGAGTTCCTCCAGTAAAGCTTGGAATGCAAAGTGAATTTTAGAAACTTACGGATTGACTAGGAAAAATATGTGATCATTCTTGAGTAGCCAACCAAAGGTGAATATGCTTTATCTTTGTTTGGAACTAAATCCCATTGTATCTTGGGCTCCAAGGGGTCATTATTTTTGTAGGGGATCTATGGTGTTTTCCAGCCCAGTTTGAAAAGTATTCAATAAATTTGACCTGGTCCAAGATTGAATAAAATTACCCAAAGATTCAACTTTTATAAGGCACCATGCCATCTTATGGTGAATAAAATATCCCAAAGCTTCCATGGCAATAACATCAAAGTTGGGTCAACATAACATCTTTAAGGGATGGATATGAAATATATGGCGTTAATGGAATGATAGTTAATCACTCTAAGAAAGAATGTCCAAATCTTGTGGCTTTGAGCATGGACAATATTAAGGTCCATTCAATCTTACTATAAGCTTTCTGAAAAATATTTAGCCATTGGGTTGAAGTAAAATTGATCATGTTGTCAAATTTGTCTTTCAGTCTTATCACTTATGTTGGACAAGTAATTTTCCTCCCTTATCCTTTTAGGATTAATGCGGTTTGTGCCGTAGTATCAGATCCCTAGGAAGTGTCCTACCACTTGGCATTGGGAAAACATTTCACGTTGCTTTGATTGAATTCACACAATGTGGAATTTTCAAGTACAAGATCTCGAGTAGAAAGTGAGTTATGAATTCTTATATTCTCAAGCCTCATTAAATAGAAAACTAAAGCGGATGTGGTTTGAGAGAGACATATTGAAAAAATGCCACATTGCCTTGCAAATTCTCTCACAACCTTTCCATTTGTTGGACAATGTAAATAAAATTCTCACCACCTTTCCAATCGTTTGAGAAAGTAAGTTGAAGCTTTGACACCACCTTTCGAATCGTTTGAGAAAGTAAGTCGAAGCTTTGAGGAGTTTTCTCTTAAATTTGTTGGGGTCATAAAGGCCAAAGCTTGGATTTAAGGGCATTCTAGGCAACCTTCTCTCTCGGGGCATGTGAACGAGGGTCATACCCTCTTTGTCATCTTGCAATTCTAAAATCTTAAAATCATCATAGAACAACCATAAGGATGTTAGTAATTCATTGACCATGGCGTAATAGAAGTTTGCAAGGTGTAAAAGCTTTCTTTCCAAATTTAACATTTTCTGGACAAGCCTTTGCAATGGATATATCTTACGTTCTGTAACATGGGTGATGTGTTATGAGGACTAAAACTCCTACTTTCGGTACTATGGGAAAAAAGAGCAACACAGAACCAAACCCACACCAAAGGATCTTTTGAGTAAAAATCTTTGAAATTTCTTTTTTTTGCAAACACAAGATATCAAGATCATGATTCAAACACTTAATCATTTTAACCATGGACTCTCTCAGAGCACCATTCATTGTCTGTCAAACCATACCAAAGGATCTTTTGAGTAAAAATCTTTGAAATTTCATTTTTTTTGCAAACACAAGATATCAAGATCATGATTCATTTTAACCGTGGACTCTCTCAGAGCATCATTCATTGTCTGTCAAACCATATGATCTGCATTTTAAACTTGTAGCCCCTTTGGAGTATGATTTTAGATGACTCCAAGCTCACTAATATTGGATCTTAGAGTCTTCAAATGTGTGCAAGTTTGTGAATCCTACTAGTTTTACCAAGATTTTAGGATTGAAGAAAACCTTAGGCTGTACATAATTGTACCTCCTAGATTCCTCGAACAACATTATTGAAATTGTTACTAGAATTGGCCACAGAATATCAAAATTATGAATTGATATCAGTCTTTCTAGATCAGTAGATTTGAATTTATAACACCCTTGAATGCCATATTTTAGATGAATCTGGTATCACTACATTTGGCTCTTTGAATGTTTAAATATTCACAATAGTGAACCCTAGTAGCATTACAAAGACTTTAGCAATGGATAAAACCCTTAGCTTGTGCACACATTTTACCTTTTAGGTCCCCGCACCAACTTTCTTGACATTATGACTTCACTGTCAAGAATGAATTACGATTTCAATAGTGAAGGACACTTGAAGGTGTCAATTAGAGAACCGCTTCAAGATACCAAATGTTATAAACCAAACATTGGATACAACATTATAAAGTCGATACACTATACGTGCATGCAGAGCGAATACCCAAGAATATGGTTACGGCAAGTTATGCATTAACAAATACATAAACACAGATACATCTCATTTAAATATGATCATATGGCAATGCGTATAATATTGATTCTCTTATCCTATGATACACTTGTTCTCATTCATTACTTGAGTTAGTCCACTACGTTCACCTATCATCATTGATACGTGTGACCTTTTATATAAAACCATCAAGGTCATAACAATCAACAATAAGAAAGTTCATATCTACATTAGCTTTAACTTTTACTTTTCAAAATTTGATAAAGTTTAATATTCAATAAGGGAGGCAAAGAGCTCCAAGACCCCCTACTCAAGAGGAAAAACAGTGGGAGTATCTCACCATCTCCTTCCCAATAACAGAGGATATGGGCTTAATTGGCACCAATTCAATAATAATAATAAATAAGGAATGATAGGCATTATGAGCCCCACCTATTGTTTGTAGATGTTTTCCAAACTACTTACACCTATCCTTATTCATTATTAGCTTAAAAGTGGCACTTAGAGATGAGATATTGTTTGTTTGGTTAGTAGCACTATGAGGTTTAAGCATTAGGGGCAACCACCAATTCTATGATATATGGTAATTGATAATAAGTGGTATTATCACTTTCTCTCATTAGTAGCACTATGAGGTTTAACCATTAGGGGTAACCACCAATTCTATGATATATGGTAATTGATAATAAGTGGTATTATCATTTTCTCTCCAATTTGAATGAGACAAACACTTTGAGATCCCTAAACAAAGTCTTTTATGGACCCTAAGGTTACAGAAACTTGACATATAAATGCACTAGTTAATGCATACATTTAGTTAGGGAAATCTCAAAATTTCATGGGTAAGCCAATAAAATTTACCCATACAAGAGAGTTACGTTGGTTAATCAACATAAACGTTCTCCAACCATGGAGATAGGGAGATAACCAACATAAGCATTCTCAAACCATGGAGATAGGAAGATAGTGATAATGGCAATGTAATGTGATGCTTCAACCAACTAAATAAGAAAAATCCCTTAGTTAAGGTTTCACACATTAAAGACGATGCTAGCCATGTGGTTTCCATAGCTCCTTAAGACATGCCTTAAAAATGGACTTAAGAAGAGCTTGTGTTATAATCACAATAATAAAAATGTAATAAATAATAGTGGTGTAAATATTTTGATGAAAAGTCAAAGGGCACGCACTAGTCAATACATATAGATACATTGTTATGAGGTTCATTATGACATTATCATTCTTTTCATTCAATAAATCATGTAGTATTCAATATGTTTTTGGAAAGATATTTTGTTGCCATTAACTAAATAACAAAGACTATTTAATACATTGGTATTCGAACCAAATTCGTTGGCCAATTTGTTGTATATTCCACACAACATACAAATGATTCCCTTTAGATATACAATTGCTAATCCACATGTTGCTAATTTCTCTGATTTGATATTGAGCAATTTGTTTTAAATAGCCTTAGTTTGTGCATTACTCGCATCATTCCATACCATTTTATTGCAATCTATTAGACTAGCCATTGTATTTGGTCTTTCATAGATCCATCATACACATAGATCCATCATACACTGTTGTTGTCACTATTGTCTTGGTAATGTTGATAAGGGACATAAAGAGTTGGGAGAATTAAAAAATATTAAAAGATAAAATTGATCAATTAATAAAAAATGAAGACATAAATGACAAGTTAATAGAAGAGTTTGAGCCATGATGTCTAAGTCCAATTAAAAAAATAAATAATGACAATGATGAAACAATAGGGATACATAATGACCATAATGAAAGAATTTCAACTAACTGAAAGGGTAGATACATTATTTACATAACCCTTCACCCACCAAAGACCACCACCAAGTCCAAATTTGTTTAACTCTAGCTATGAGAGATATGAGCACAAATGTGGGCTGTCTAAATAAAATTTGATATATCTAAATTTGATGGACTAAATGATGAAAAATGTAAGAGATTTTTTCTATGAACTCGTCAACTAATGAGCTAGAAAAAATATAGATAGTTTCCTTATACTTAGAAGCCGATGTTTATGATTGATTCAATTGGTGTTCAAAGAAAATGGTTTTCCTGAGAAATCTCAAATATTTTTATCTTAATATGAAAATGATTTAAAATATTATATTAAATAACTTGTATGTTTCTATGATTTTATATAATAACATAATGTTAATACAAGCATATCATATCTATAAATGTTATGACATCAATTCAGGTATTTTAAGATTAAACTTCAATAATTAACAAATTCAATTTAGAGTAGTAACAAAGTGGTTAATTTAGAGTAGTAATAAGGTGGTTAATAGCTTGAAATAGGATTTGAGTAACTTTTGAAGTGCTATTTTTAATACCTACCAAGGTAGGGATAATAGTGATTGGTTCATTTTGAAATGCATTGACTTTTTATTAATTAACTTTTGTTTTAAAAATATTTCAAATGTTTTGTGAAATGTATGTATTAATCTTGTTTAGAAAAACAAAAAATATTTTATTTTTTACGTTTCAATTTTGCAGATTTAATTAGATTTTTTCATAAAGTAAACTATTTAAGTTATTTTTTCATAAAGTAAACTATTTAAGTTTTTGTTTTTTCTTGTAAATATAATTTTTGATTGGTTGAGGTGTTGTGATGGACTTAATTTCCCTTGGTGTATTTGAACTTTATTTTATCAAAGTTGGAAACAGATTTTCAAAAAATGTAATGGCTATGTACAACCATATTTTAGCTAATCCCACATTCATATTGATTGATTTTTCAATTGATTTACCAAAAGAAGCAACCTTGTGGTGTTGTCCACTTATTAGTTGTATCCTTGACATTGAACCTAACACTTTAAAACAATTGCGTGAAGTATTATTGACACTTATGAAATACAATTGAAACATGTAAAACATTATATTATGGGACATGCATTTTGATAATGTACTTAAATGAAATAAATATGAAACATTATTCCTAGTAATTAGATGATATGTGATGGTTGCATTAGAGGCTTCCTAAATCTAGATAGATGATCATTGCACGATCTAAGTTGTTGATACATGATCATTGCACCGCCTTATTTCTAGACCACCTTGGCTTGTTACAAAGGGCCATAGCTTTGGGGTATATACTCTTTATTGCATTTACATCTTGAATTCCTCATTACATTGATATCTCACACATGGATGTAATTTATCAGTTTTAGTATGAGAAGCATTGATGTCGTTGGTGAGCCCTGGTATTGCACCAAGAATGTTGTATCTCCCAAGTGCTTCTCAACTCAAAATATCAACTTGGGGTTCATACAAACTTAGAGGTGACATTGTTATATGCACAATAGGTTGGATTCTACTCATGCCACTCTCAATCTTGACATTAGATCAAAGTGTTCAAAGACCATCCCCCCTATTGAACTATAATGAAAGCTCGCTGATGAAAGTACAATTGAAAACTACTTCTAGCTATGAAAGTGGAAATGTCATTTGCTCAACTTGTAGATGCTAATTAATCATTTCATGAAAGGACAAGGGATAATATACACGCATAAAGAAAGCCACCTTCTCTTGCATAATCCTTCAAACTAGCAACACAATTGCAAGTATTATTGACCTATTTCACACTTGCTTGAAAATCAGAAACCTAACTTGTATCATACTTGTGATTGAAAAAAATGATTTTACTGTGTCTTGCAGTGAGGAAAAGGAATGGTTGGGTGGTCTAGGATCTTCCCTTGATCATCAAATCACAACTTAGGGTCATTATTCATCCTGAATGAGCTAAGGTTAAAGTGGGGATCAAAATTGGTGAAGAAAAGTGGTGCTACAAGCCCGCTATAGGTGGTGCTACAAGAGGGTTTCCGAGTTGATTTTTAGGGTGAAAATTATGCCTTGAAGGAATGCAAAGGTGGATGAACATTAGAGAAAGTGAAGGAAGGTTGGGTTGATCCCCCTAGGACTTCTCAAAGGCCTGTCTTGCACCAGGATGAATGGTCACGATATCTTAAGTTTATTAGGCAAAGTGATTGTGGAAACATAGTGTTAAGACAAAATTGAGAGATGGAGAGAGAAGATGGAGGAGGCCAAGATGGAGGTGCAAGAGGTCCCCTCCCTTGCATATCAACATAGCCCTGCAACCAACCACATGCATACATCCATTGATCATTAACAAAGTCATATAAACTATGATGAAAAATGTGAGTTGAATTTAAATAATATTTTATGCCATAACACTACTCTAATCACTAAACTGGCTTCTAAGCTACAAAAGACAAATGTGAAGATGAACAACTAACATTCATGTATTTCCAAGAAATCATAAAAACAATATTTTTGGACTGAGATTGTGAATCCTTCCAACCATTCTCCCACAAGAGAGGTGACGTAGAAGTTTGCAATCATAGGTTTTTATAGCTTAAGCTCTACTGAAATGAAAAAAAGCTATGAAATGTTTGTAATCAAGTGAAAAACACAAGTACAGAAGAGGGACCAAAGCCTTTGGGTTGGGCCCAAACCCAAGGGTCTCAACCCTCTAAAACTAACTCAGTTGCAGCTTAATAACCGATTTTTCATTATCAAAAAGTAAAAGTCTCATACATCAAATAAAAGTTCAAAAAGACAATGTCATGTTATGAGCTCAATAGCTACAACTAGTTGAATCAAAACTTCGAATCCTAATGAGCTTTTCATATTGTTTATTTATACAAAAGGGTAGCTGATAACAACTCCCTTGAAAATAGGAGTGATTCCCTCGATCTCGGAAATGGTGGATCTGGTCCCTCTTGAGCTTCACTTATACTAGGAGTTACTTGACTGCCAATGAATTCGAATTGGTGAGAGAGGATGTTGTGGTCCCAAGTTGAGTTAGGGAGTTAAGGAGGTGGAAGAACCCCCTATATTCTCTCCTAGTTGTCTCCATCAAGCCCTTGAAGAGTAATTGTCTCAAAAATGCCTCTTTTTCCCGCATTTAAACCACATTAGGCCACATACTATGACACACCTTTTACTCTTTTTACTAAGCATAATATAACAAAAAATGTGAATTAATGTGAGAAAATGATAGTTTTAATACAGGAGGATGGCATGATGATCTTCAAAATATACCTATTGATGGGATTCATCATCACCCCCCAATCGAAGGTGTTTCTCATCCTATGAGCAACTTAGTAATCCATGTGAAGCTCTTTCATGGCCTTAGTGGCCTCTCTGACATCCCAAGGCTCCTCAGATGGTGTGCTGTCTTGTGGGTAAAAAGCAGCATTTGTTTCTATCTCAGTCCACTCCCTCTTCTCCTCTGTTTCATCTCTTCCTTCTGGTAAGCCTAACAACAAGGGTGGATTGAGTTTGAGTTCTATCCATCTGATTTTGATCCTTTGCATGATTCTCTTGTACAATGGTGTTCTCTCGAAGACATTACTTAACCTTTCAGGAGAGTGATATTCTCCAACTTGTAGATTGTGGGGTAAGGCATGCCATCTTATTTGGCAAGCTTGCAGAATCTCTGTTCCCAACATTCTAAAGGTGTCTTCAAAATGCATAATGACTTTCTCCTGGGTTGCAATGTATTTGGGTGCTAAAGTAGCATCATTGGAGATGATGTTATGATTGTTGATGACAACCTTAGGGCTCACTAGCTCTGCTCTGATATACAAGGGTTCCTTCTACTCTTTTGTCATTACCTTTTTCACCTCTTGAGCCCTTGTCTCCTCGTGAGTCAACCAAGATGCTAAAGCTATTAGTTGCATGTCTCTCAATATTGAATTAGGATCCCAAAAATTCAGATATGTCAAAGTGAAATTATGCGTGTGGAATTCAACTAACTTTGCCCTACCTTCCATACTAGTTTGGTTGCAAAACTCAATAAACTCTCTGTAGTCTTGAAAAAGCAAAGACCCATATTGCGCTAGAGTTTTTATTTGGAATTGCAGCCACTGTTCTTTTAGGAAGAGAGCATAATATTTTTACGACTGCCTTCATTGTAGGGCTTCCATAGAGAGACTTGCCTATTGGAAATAATACTGAGAGGGGGGTGAATCAGTGTTATCAAATCAATTATTTTTCATTTCACAATTAGATTTGTATACGCTACTTCAATTATGAGAAACTGCGTATATACGCTACTGTGTCTAAAGCAACCAACGTATATCAGTAAACTTATGATTCATTAAGTGTTGATCTTTAATCAGTGCATCAGAACTTCATTAACCATAAGAACAGTAAACAGATGCAGTGAAACAGAACAAATCATCACACACATGGACACAAGATATAAGGTGGAAACCCAATGTGGCTGAAAACCACCCGCTGCAATTCATATCTATCTTCTTTTAATAAGAAACTTATTTTTACAATTTTTCTATACTGGTGCAGTCTTATACCAGTACGCAGGGTTCTACATGCAGAAGGCTACTACCTTCTCTCGTTCTCTAGCTTCTCCTGGAAGGGAGCTACAACCCCCTTAGCTCTTGTACTAGTACGTAGGTGCTGACCTACAGAAGGCTACAACCTTCTCTTTTCTTCTAGTGGCCATGTTTCATAAATTTTCAGATTGGATCCATCAATAACATCAATCAAACATCAAATCTGTTTGCACCAATCAATCTCCTTGCATCAACCAAAAACTGAATCAAACAATCACTTCTCTGAATGCTGTAACTAGAACACACTAATAATAACTAGACACCAATCCTGAACCCAGAACACTGCAGCAATAAATAGAAGTAGCTAAAACAGATTTTGTGAGACATACGCTACTTCAATATGTGAAACCTGCGTGCATGCGCTTTTGTATTAGCGTATACGCCGTTTTGAATTATTGAACCAACGTGTATATACGCCTTTGTTGTGTAGAACCTGCGTACATATCTATAAAAGATAATTTACCCTTTTCAATTATTCAGACATCAGTTATACCCAGATTATCAGATTTATAGATCAAGTCATGCGCCAAATATAACAGATCAAAATCACACAAAGATACTTTTGTTCAAGCCTTAATATCTTGACCCATCAATAGAAATTATCCTTTTCCTAGTGCTCAAGTTCCTCCTTGATTCAGCTCCAGCTATGCACCATCACCCATAACCAGTATTCTAGATCTTGCTCTTCATAAGATATTCAATACTTGAGTGAATACCTTTTCCTAATGATTTTCCTTCCCTTTTTATAGTCTTATGCCTTACTCAATACCATGGTCCAGAACCATTTAGAACCAATACTCGAGACCCAATACCTGGGTTCAACACTTCGGACGCAATACCAAGGTCCAAGACCATAGGTCCAAATACCAATGACCAAATACCATGGACTAAAAATAAGTTTTCCGACATGTACGCGCCTTTCCTTGTGTGAAAGCGCATGTGTACGATATACATGCCTTTGTATATAGTGAACTTGTGTGTATACACTACTTGGTATATAGTGAACCTGTGTATATACGTGACTTGATATATAGTGAACTTGTGTGTGTACACGACTTAGTATATAGTGAACCTGCGTATGTACGCGGCTTGGTATATAGTGAACCTACGTATATACTTTTCTTTATTCATTCTTTGTAGTCTAATCATCAATTCTTTGCTACTGACCTGCTGCACTATGATCTGTCATCTGTGTGAGTTGATATGCTACAAGTGGGTTGCCATCAAGTACAACACATGCATCATAATGCCAACAATCTCCCCCTTTGGACTTGATGGCAAAAACCATACCAAGTCACTCTTCCCCTTTGACATTAAGGGCAAAGGGCGGACCAAGATATTCTCTTCCTTGATATACATTTCACTGTCCATACTCCCTCTGAGTACATGCTGAAATCTCTGCTTTGCTGAAGAGTGCTGTTCATGCTCCCCCTGACTGTAAGAAAGGTCTGCAAAAATATGTTCTATAAGAAGAACATGACTCTATACATCATAAATGACCTTCCTATCACCAAAGACTCATACATACATCCATCTCCCAACCAAGTGGGGATATAACAATATTGGCATAGAGGGGAAACCAAATAGGCCATTACATGACCTTAATAAGAAAAGAAATACATGACATAGAGACGAAATATCTATAACAATATTATGATAGTCATCAACAACTATCATCATCAGCATCTGTCAATCACCATTCAGACCAACAACCATATTCTCCCTCTGCACCTGTTCCACCTGGAGCCACAAACAACTGTGAACTTGAATCAAGGTCTTCTAAGATAATGCCAACAATGCATTATTAGAAGTATATATGCTTCCCCTGAACCTGTGCCATATGGTCTCTGATAGACCCATATCAGACTCTTTTCATCCTGAGCCTGTCTCACTGATTGTCTTCAAACCAACATATACGCAACTATATCCACATAAACCGACGTATGTACGCGGATGCTCCATATGAAACTTGCGTACAACAAATTTTCTCTGAAACATATAAGTTTCAACAGCAAGATGATGCATCAACTACTCCCAGCTTCTGTCTGAGGTATTCAAATGTCTCCCTGGGCAGTGGTTTGGTGAGTATATCAACAACCTGTTCCTTGGAGGGAACATACTCCAATTTGACCTTTTGTTCAAGAACTTGTTCTCGGAGAAAATGATATTTGATAGGTATGTGCTTGGTCTTTAAATTCATGACTGGATTCTTTGAAAAACTGATTGCACTTGTATTATCACATAAAATGGTGATAGGTAGAGTACAAGTGATTTGAAAATCTTGCAAAGTTTGCATCATCCAAAGGAGTTGTGTACAACAAGATGAAGCAACCACATATTCCACTTCAACTATAGATAAAGCAATTGAACTTTGTTTCTTACTGAACCAAGATACTAATCTGGAACCCATAAAGAATGCACCACCACTAGTGCTTTTTCTGTCATCCACGCTTCTTGCCCAATCTGCGTCTGTATATGCATGAAGTGTGATATCTGTATCTCTAGGATACCATAAGCCATAGTTTTGTGTTCCTTGAAGATATTTGAAAATCCTTTTAACCGCCTGAAGATGTGCTTCTTTTGGATTTGCCTAGAATCTTCCAACTATTCCCATTGCATGCATGATCTCTGGTCGGGTACCTGTTAGATAGAGCAGACTACCAATCATGGATCTATAGGTTGGTTGATGTACTGCTGCTGAATTGTCATTTGCGCTGAGGCTGCATCTTGTTACCATAGGGGTACACACTGGTTTCGAATCTTCCATGCCATATTTCTTCAAGATCTGCTTGAGGTACTTGGTTTGTGATAAAAAGATACCATCTTTATTTTGTTGGACTTGGAACCCATAAAGCATGCACCACCACTAGTTCTTTTTCTGTCATCCATGCTTCCTGCCCAATCTGCATCTGTATATGCATGAAGTGTGATATCTGTATCTCTAGGATACCATAAGCCATAGTTTTGTGTTCCTTGAAGATATTTGAAAATCCTTTTAACTGCCTGAAGATGTGCTTCTTTTGGATTTGCCTAGAATCTTCCAACTATTCCCATTGCATGCATGATGTCTGGTCGGATACCTGTTAGATAGAGCAGACTACCAATCATGGATCTATAGGTTGGTTGATGTATTGCTGCTGAATCGTCATTTGCGCTGAGGCTGCATCTTGTTACCATAGGGGTACACACTGGTTTCGAATCTTCCATGCCATATTTCTTCAAGATCTGCTTGAGGTACTTGGTTTGTGATAAAAAGATACCATCTTTATTTTTTTGTACTTGTAAACCAAGAAAATATGTCAGCTCACTAAGTAAGGACATTTCGAATTCTTTCTACATCACCAAAGCAAAGTTTTGACTGATGGCTTCTTCATTGTTACCAAAGATGATATCATCAACATACACAACAAGTATTAGCAATTTATCATTATCACTTTTTATATATAGATTGCTACCTACTGATCCTTTTGAAAAACCTTGTTGATGGAGGTATTTGTCTAGACGATAATGCTAAGCTCTTGGATCCTGTTTAAGACCATAGAGTGCCTTCTTAAGTCTGCATACAAGTTTTGGATCATTTCCAAGGATGAATCCATCTGGTTCCTCAATATACACTTCTTCTTCTAAGTCTCCATTTAAAAAGGCAGATTTCACATCCATTTGAAATACTTTGAATTTCTGAAAGCTAGAAAGAGCAAGGAACATTCTTATGGCCTCAAGTCTAGCAACTGGTGCAAAAGTTTCTTCAAAGTCTATACCTTCTTGTTGAGCATACCCTTTACAAACAAGTCTGGCCTTGTTTCTAATAACATCTCCATTTTCATTCAGCGTGTTTTTGAATATCCATTTTGTCCCTATGACATTCTTATCGTTTGGTCTAAGAACCAACTCTCAAGTGCTATTCTTTTCAATCTGCTCAAGTTTTTCATTCATGGCCTTGACCCAACATTCATCTTTGTATGCTTCACTTACATTTTGTGGTTCATTGGAGGAGAGCAATGCTAGATAGCTTGAAGCTTTTGAAATAGTTCTTCTTATTTGTACACCTGCCTCTTTCTGCCCCAAAATTTGAATTTCTGGATGATTCTTCTGAACGTACCTGGAAGGAGTTTTTCTTCTATCCTTATCTGTTCTTCTGGAGCCTCATGGGTTTCTTCTTCATCATAAGTCTGATTTGATGTTGAAGGATAGTCCTCATCATCTTCAAAATCTTCAGATTTTACCTGCCTAGGAATGTTCCTTCTTCATCAACCACTACATCAATACTTTCAACAATTTTTCCAAGTCTTTTATTGTAACACTTATATCCTTTGCTATGGGGAGAGTAACCAAGGAGAATGCCTTCATTAGCTCTAGGTTCAAACTTCTCGAGGTTTTCATCAATCCTTTTGATGTAACATTTGCTCTCAAACTTTTGAAGTATTTTACCCTGGGAGCCTTACCATACCAAAGTTCATGAGGAGTTTGAGTGCTATTCACTCGGATGTTTGTCTTGTTGAGAATAGTAACTGCAGCAAATGCAGCTTCATCCCAGAAGGTTGCAAGAGTTCCAGACTCATCAAGTATAGCACGAGCCATTTGTTGAACTGTTTTGTTCATCCTTTCCACTTCTCCATTTTACTGAGGAGTCCTTGCAGTAGAGAATTCCCTTCTTATTCCATGTTCTTCACAAAAATCGAAAAATTCATCCGAGGTAAATTCCCCTCCTCGATCAGACCTGAGGCATTTGATTTTGCGATCTGATTCATTTTCAACCAAGGCTTTGAATGCTTTGAACTTTTCGAAAGCTTCGTCTTTATGCTTCAGAAGTCCTATCCAACACATCTTGGAAAAGTCGTCAATGAACAATATGAAGTATTCTTCTCCTTGAGGCAACCTTTTCCTGGATGGACCACATACATAAGTATGGACAAGTTCAAGTGGCATACTAGCTGATCCTTCCTTCTCAGGGAAATTAGTTCTGGTTTGCTTGCCAAAGTGACATGATTTGCATATTGTATTTTCTAGAATTCTGATGTCAGGGAGATCACAAACCGCCTGATATTTGCATGCTTTCCTTATCTGAGAGAAGCTTAGATGCCCCAATCTTCTGTGCCATAGCTAGTGTTCATCATTCTTGCTTAGATAGCATTGCTGTTGTCCTCCCTTGAGTATGTATAAATTATTTGGAGTTCTTATGCCTTTGATCACTATTTCTCCTATATCAAGCTCACGAACAATACATCCATTTGATCGAAATATCACCTCATTTCCTTGATCACACATTTGACTAACACTCAATAGATTATGCTTTAGGCCATCAACATACATAACATTTCCAGCTTTGACCTTTTCTTTCAAAAGAACAGAACCTTTCCCTTTTATGAGTGCAGGGGTGTTATTTCCAAATGAGACCTTCCTTTCCTTTTCTAAGGCACTATATGACTGAAGTTTTTCTTTATCACTTGTCATATGTTTCGAGCATCCACTGTCGATGTACCACTGATTTTCTTGTCCTTCCGCATATAAGGCTATACCACATCTTTTTGGTTGCGATTCTTTCTTTCTCCATGTTTTGGGACTCAATGAAGCTTGCTCCTTCTGAGTTGTTTGTCGAAGCCTACTCCTGCATTCAGAATATTCATGGCCGAAGTTGTTACAAATAGAACATTCAATTTCATTTTCAAGAGAAAAAAGTTATTGTAGGTCCTTTTCATGATCCCAGTCACACTCTGATTTTGTGCTTCTCTAGTCACGATGGTCTTGTAGGCAACACATTGAGCAACTTTGTGTCCAAAGTTATGACAGGAGAAACATTGGCCATTGAAGAAATTCCTGCGATTATCAAACCTATTGTCCATGTGAATGTAGTTTCTATAGGTAAATTGAGAATGATTTACCTGCGGTTGGTTGTAACTTTTTTTCATCCTTGAAGTAGATTGCCCCCGATTTACTTGGTGATCTCTGTTCATCCTTGAAGTAGATTGACCCTGATTTACTTGATGATCTGCTTTATGCCTTTGCTGCCGATTGTCAACCTGTTCACTTCTCCTTGCTGCATCTAGATAAATTTTGGAGGTGGATGGCTTTTGTGCTTGAGATGCTTCTTCAGAATATCCAAGTGCCGTCTTGATTAGAGGAGAACGATGCACTTTGATAATCTCATCTAAAGTTTCAGATCCTTTAACAAATCTAAGATTAAGAGCTTTTGTTTTCTCAATATCTTTTCTAAGTCCCACAATTTCACATTCTAACTTTTCATTGTGTTTTTCCATTTTAGCAAGTTGGAATGTCAGAGTATCTATGATCATACTCTTTTCTTCTAAACAAATTTTAAGTTTATAAATTTCTTCATAGATATCATTTTCATCTATAGCATCCAAGAAATCATCATCTTTAAAATCCATCAAAAGTCTATAATCATTACATTGTTCATCTTCATCACTAATTGAAAATCCATCACTGTCTTCATGAGTATAATAGCTCTTCTTACTTATGTTTTCTGTTCCATCTAACTGTTTCTTTACCTTTGTCAAGCTTATCTTTATGAGGACACTTGGCTGCATAGTGACTGACTCTCCCACAAGCAAAGCATTTGAAAGATAGCTTACCTATGAATCTTCTAGAACCCCGTTGAAGGTTCTTGACAAAGTTTGATTCTTCCTCTCCTTCTGACATATGTCTCGACTCATTGTAATCTCCTTTTTCTGAAGCTTTGAATGTGGCTTCTCTCCTGTCTGATGGTCCCCCTTTTCTTATTTTGAAAGCAGTTATGATTCCATGCAGCTGTGACATGGTAATGCTCTGTAGATTCTGCTTTTCTTCTATGGCAGAAACTTTTGATTCAAACTTAGAAGACAAAGATTTTAGAACCTTTTCAACCAAAGTAACTTCTTTTATTTCTTCACCCAAGTTTTTCATACAATTAACAATCTCATCTATATGTAATAAATAGTTAGCCACATTTTCATCATTGTGCATTCTAAGATTTTCATATTGAATTCTGAGAGTTTGTAGTTTTTCCCGTTTTCCCTGATCATCTCCTTCATAGCTCAGAATGATCTTGTCCCATATTTCTTTAGTGGTTTTGAGCTGCATAACCTTGACGAATTCTGATTGAGATAAACTCCCTAATAGAGTATTGATAGCCTTTGCATTTGTTTCATATTGCTTCTTACCAGCCGTATCTGTAGGAGTTGCTAATGGAAATGTGTATCCTGTTTCCACTATATCCCAAACTTATGTACCAAGAGATTGAAGATAGGTTGTGATTCTTACCTTCCAATAGACAAATTTGCTCCCATAAAAAATTGGTGGCTTGATTAATGCCTCCTTTTCATAGTTGCTCATGATGATAGATATTCCTTCAAGAGATCAAGCTTCTTTTGAAGGACCTACTCTAATACCAATTGTTGGAAATAATACTGAGAGGGAGGGTGAATTAGTATTATCAAATCAATTATTTTTCATTTCACAATCAGATTTGTATATGCTACTTCAGTTATGAGAAACTACGTATATACGCTACTGTGTCTAAAGCAACCAACGTATATCAGTAGACTTATGATTCATTAAGTGTTGATCTTTAATCAGTGCATCAAAACTTCATTAACCATAAGAACAGTAAACAGGTGCAGTGAAATAGAACAGATCATCACACACATGGACACAAGGTATAAAGTGGAAACCCAATGTGGGTGAAAACCACCTGCTGCAATTCATCTCTATCTTCTTTTAATAAGAAACTTCTTTTTACAATTTTTCTGTACTAGTGCAGTCTTATACCAGTACGCAGGCTTCTACCTACAGAAGGCTACTACCTTCTCTCGTTCTCTAGCTTCTCCTGGAAGGGAGCTACAACCCCCTTAGCTCTTGTACTAGCTGATGTACTAGTACATAGGTTCTGACCTACAGAAGGCTACAACCTTCTCTTTTCTTCTAGTGATCACATTTCATAAATTTTCAGACTGGATCCATCAATAACATCAATCAAACATCAAATCTGTTTGCATCACTCAATCTCCTTACATCAACCAAAAACTAAATCAAACAATCACTTCTTTGAATGCTGTAACCCGAATACAATAACAGTAACCAGACACCAATCCTAAACCCAAAACACTGCAGCAGTAAACAGAAGTAGATAAAACATATTTTGTGAGACGTACGCTACTTCAATATGTGAAACCTGCGTGCATACACTTTTGTATTAGCGTATACGACGTTTTGAATTATTGAACCAGCGTGTATACACACCTTTGCTGTGTAGAACCTGCGTACAAATCTATAAAAGATAATTTACCCTTTTCAATTATTCAGACATCAGTTATACCCAGATTATCAGATTTATAGATCAAGTCATGCGCCAAATATAATAGATCAAAATCACACAAAGATACTTCTGTTCAAGCCTTAAGATCTTGACCCATCAATAGAACTTATCCTTTTCCTAGCGCTTAGGTTCCTCCTTGATTCAGCTCCAGCTATGCACCATCACCTAATGACCAGTATTCTAGATCTTGCTCTTCATAAGATATTCAATACTTGAGTGGATACCTTTTCCTAATGATTTTCCTTCCCTTTTTCTATTCTTAGGCCTTACTCAATACCATGGTCCAAAACCATTTAGAACCAATACTAGGGACCCAATACCTGGGTTCAACACTTCGGACGCAATACCAAGGTCCAAGACCATAGGTCCAAATACCAAGGACCAAATACCATGGACTAAAAATAAGTTTTCCGACATGTACGCGCCTTTCCTTGCATGTGTACGATATACGTGCCTTTGTATATAGTGAACCTGCGTGTATACACTACTTAGTATATAGTGAACCTGCGTATATACGCGACTTGATATATAATGAACCTGCATGTGTACACGACTTGGTATATAGTGAACTTGCATATGTACGCAGCTTGGTATATAGTGAACCTGCGTATATACTTTTCTTTCTTCATTCTTTGTAGTCTGATCATCAATTCTTTGCTACTGACCTGCTGCACTATGATCTGTCATCTGTGTGAGTTGATCTGCTACAAGCGGGTTGCCATCAAGTACAACACATGCATCATAATGCCAACATTGCCATGATGGCAAGTTGTGTTTCTTTCTCCCGCAACCTCTCTCTCAACCTTGTGTTTTCTACTTATAGCTACTCCTTCATAATAGACTCCCTTAGTCTCAAATCACTTAATTACTTACCCATTTCATTGAATTTCTCCTCCATGAGGCCCACACCTTTCACATTCCTGGATTTGGAAATTTGCATCCACCTGTGGGTTTTGCCCCTCTCTATCTCTAGCTCATAGAGGAGTGGGACTATAATTTTTTCAGGGACAATCCTTCTTCCTTCAATAAATTTTTAATAGGACCTCAAGCTAGGCTGTTGATCAGACTCTTGGAGATCTTGTAGGTCCTTTCCAACTGAATTTGAGGTGGTTTCTTCCCTCTGTAGCTTTTTTTTGTGCTCCTGTAGCTTCCCCTATTCCTCCTGTAGTAGGCTCTACCCCTACTATAGAAAACCCTATCTCTCCTATAGAAAACTCTGTCTCTCCTCTAGCTTATGTAATTCTGATTTCTCAAAGACCACTTGTGTCCTTGGCTTCTTGAAGGTCACTGACCTAGTGGTGGGCCTACCCATAAATGCTACAGGTGACTTGGTTTTAATTTTAGGAGGAATGACCTCCTTAATCTTTCCTTCACTGGGTCCTACTTCTTCCTTTTTACTTGGTGATTCATCAATAATGATAGGGACCTTTGTGGGAGCTTGTGGTTTCCCTTGTCTAATTCTAGTCCTCTTCCTAGTTCTAAAATATGGGGGACCTTGTCTTGATTGCCTCCTCTTGGGCTTGACAGGAGTGTCTAATGTAGCCAATGCTGTAGCTACTTCCTGTTCAATATCCCCTGGAGATAGACTTGTTTGATGTGGTTGTTTCTTTGCTTCTTGGGGTTTATAAGTCTCGTAAGGGATTACTCTTCTTTTACTTGCTTCTCCCCCTCTTCTCCTTTAATTTTTGCTTCTCCTTCGTCTGTATTTGTTGCCTCTTTTTCCTCTTTTTTTCTCTCCTCTTCTTCTATTTTTGCTAGAGGTTGGTGTTTCTCCAGGTGTTATGGATTGGGTTTTTATGAAAGTATCCCTATCCATGTCCAAGTCCATAGGACAAGGATCCTCAAATGGCTCAAAGCATCCATCACTATTAACTTGATGAGGCCATGGTGATCTAAGTGTTGGTGCTTTCCTTCCCTCATCTTCTAACTCATCTCCATAGTTGGTTGTAGGAGGAAATGGGGAATAATAAGTCTTTGAGGGAGAGGCAATTTTGCCTTGAATTTTAGCTCATGGAGCAATTTGAAGTGGTAGGCATAAACCACACTCAATCTCCCTTCACAAGATATATACTTTAAGATATGGTAAGCTACCTCATGCCAAGGGTAAGGTAGGCTTTCTCTTCTTACTCCATTCTTATCTTCTAAAGGCTTCTCTTTTGAAATGAAGAAGTTTTTCCTCGCTGTGACACTCACTGCTTTGTCTTTTTTTTCTCCACCTAGTTCCTAGGGATAAGGTGGTCACTCTGCTTATGGGTTCGGGACTTAGAGAGATGACCAACCCTCTGACAATAGTAGTGGCACTGTCTTCCTCTTTAGAATGTAATGCCGTGGAAAATTCATGAACAAGATCATCATCATACCCCTTTAACAACTCAAAGAAACCCAACCATTTGTGTCTTCTGAAGATGTCTACAATAGGAGGGTGTTGGTGAATCCTCTTGGTGTCTGAGGGTTCTCTTCTGTTAAATCCTCCCCACATTTCTTCTACTATTCCTCCTTGGTGAATTCAATTTTTTTTTAAACAATCTTAGTGGTGAAACAATGTTAAATTCCTTAGCAACAGTGAGGGAGAAGGGTGCTAGAATTGATATCAACCAAATTACTTTTCTCTTCTTCTAACCACAACAATCTCCAAAAATACCCCCTATTGCTTAATAGACTGTTACAGACTCTTAATTTCAAGTAGACTTCTCATGCAAATGGATCTAAAAACAAGGGAGGAGAGTGTCACTTCTTGCCAAAACAATTTTGTGTTTGCATGATGGTTTTGAGACAATTTGAAGCCACTGTGGCTCCTTTTTCACCTTCCAATTTCTCCTGTAGCTCCTTCTCGGCCCTCCTGTAGCATCTCAGGCCTGCCTGTAGCTTCCTACGTAGAACTTATAGAAAAGGTTCAAAAATTCTTAGTGGCATCTTAGGTGGTATGATACAATAGCTCGTCCTTCCTCTACATGTTTTTGGGATGAGTGATGGTGCAAATGAAGTTGAGCCCAGTACAAAATATTCTCTTTGGGGTAAAACCTTGGAGCGCTCTGGTGACATGGCTTTAACACGAGTTTCCTTTTTTTGACCACTGTCCCTACTCCTTGTAATCATTTCTCTCTCCTCGTGATTATCATCCCACTCTTCGAGGAAACCACCTCAATTTGAGTTGACATATCCATGTTGCATGGGTGACTTAACACAAACTTAAGTTTACTAGTCGAGGGTGGCCAAGTTCGTTGACCACCTCCAACTTATTAAAACACCTCTCTCAAACATTACACATTTTAGTGACTTTATGCATAGGGAAGAGGTGAGGGTTTCCATACCTGAGCCTACCTATGGATAGAATTTCTAGAGATGGTTGCATGTTGGAGATGGGCCCTATGAGAGGGAGTTGACTCTTTTACTTGTTTCCTGTGGATGTCTTCATAACTTGATGATACCTTGAATGATTACTATGTTGTGTGTGTGCAAATGCCTCTATGATGTACAAGTTGCTGTTGCTGGTGGGATGCTCTCCTGAGGACGATGTGTCCCTTTCTGGTTGTAGACAAGGATCCATGAAGCTTTTTGTGGGTGGAAAAAATAAGATATCAGTTGTGACTGCACAAGATGCTACAGGAGGAGTTTTCTCCCTATAGCAGTCTTTTGATCCTCCCTTTAAGTCCTTAGTTTGCATGATTATGTTATGGGAGATGATGAAAAACCACGAGGACATGGTTAGATTCAGGAGGAAGTAGTGTAGACATTGGAGAAATATAAAACAATGGCTTCTATGTTTTTTAGAGGTAGGACGAAGTGAGAATTTTGAGCAAGTTTTGGTGAAATGGAGTAGATGGGTGATGGATGGATGATAAGTAAATCATTGGAGGACCCTGTTAATCATTTCCAAGAGAAATCATGGCCTTTTAGGATGTCCTTCTCATTGGAACCCCCTCTTGTAGCTTCATAGGCTCCTCCTATAGCAATACAATTCCTTCCTGTAGCATCACAACGAGGAGGTGAAATTCAGTATGAAAGGATGGATGAGAGCTTGTAGGTTTTGTCCTATAGCCACAAAATCTACCAACTGTGTGTAGTCCTGCAAAAGAAGAAAAAGGTTAGCAGGAATGGTGTAAGCTTCTTCCTTGTGTTCTTCTTTTAATATTATTTAATTTTTGAGACAAGCAGGCTCCCTCTGTGGAGGTTTTCAATCTGCATGCCTTCCCTAGGCACCTCAGAGGAGGTTTTCATATAGGGATCTTTATTTTTTTCTTCTCTTTTATTTTTCTATCCTACGTTGCCCCAGAGAGGTTTTTAACCCCGAAGTTGGCCCCAAATGCCTCATAGAGGTTTCATCCAGGCCTTTTTTTTCTTTCAAATTTCTAAGAATGATGTACACTGGGAGCTAGGAAAATCCAAATCACATTTAATTATCAGCTGACTGAATTGAAGAATTCTTCCTTGGATAGAGGTCTTCTATATAACTTCAACCTATAACCATTTACAAGTAAGGGAATTCCTTGCTCATTAATGGTTTTGATATGGACAAATCCATTTTCATGACACTTTTCTACTAGGTATGGACCCGCCCATCTTGTCAGTAGCTTCCCTTTGAAATATTTTAACCTAGAATCATATAACATGACCCAATCTCCTTCTTGAAAAGTATTTTTCTTGATATGCTTGTCATGCCAAACCTTCCTTTGCATTTGTATGACTGTAGTGTGTAGGAGAGCTTGCATCCTGAACTCATCTAAGCCATTGAGTTGAAGCAACCTTTCTTGCTATCTTGTAGTGAAGTTGAAGTCCAACTGAGCTGTGATCCTCAAAGTGTTATATTCAAACTCAATAGAAAGAAATCCTTCTTCCCATAAAGCAAGTCATATGGAATGAAACTAGTGGTGGTTTTCCAAGTGGTGATGTAGGCTCAAGTTGCCTCTACTAGTATTTCTGCCCAATCTTTCCTACTACTGCTAACAACCTTGGTGATGATGCTCTCCAATGCTATATTTGTGAGATCTACTTGCCGATTTTCTTGAGGGTGATAGAAAATGAATGTCTTGTGCTTGATATGGTGTTGCCTCATGATATCTTCAATCAGATTTGATGTGAATTCCGCTCTTAGATCAGTGACTACCTCCCTTGGATACCCAAACTTGTAGAATATGTTTTCTCTTGAAAACTTAGCCACTTTTAACTCATTTGCTTCTTTGACTTACTTTATCTCAGCCCACTTTTTCAAGTAACCAATGCACACAATGATGTACTTCTTCTATCCTGATGGTGGATCAATTGGCCCAATGAAATCCATGCCCCATTTGTCAAATGGCTCTAAGGCCACTTGAGGTTGTAGGGGAATTTCAACCTTGGGTGTGGGTTTGCCCATCCTTTGGCATTGATCACATCTAGTGATGTATCTCCTTGCATCTTGATGTAAAGTGGGCCAATAATAACCAACCTGTAAAACTTTAAAGGCTGTCCTCTTAGCAACGAAAAGACCCCCACAAGGTCCATCATGACATACTGAGAGGACTTCAAAGACCTCTTCTTCTCTTACTCATCTCCTCAAGATATGATTTGCTCCCAATCTAAAAAGATTCCCCCCAATCCAAGTGAAAGGAGAGCTTTTCCTTAGAATCTTTTTTTTTTTCTCTTTGGATGATAGATTAGGAGGGAACCTCCCAACAACCAAGTAGTTGGCCATGTCATCAAACCAAGGAGAAAGCACCGAGATGGAAAAGAGGTGTTCATCTGGAAGTTGATCATCCACCATCTCTTGATTACCTATAGGCAAGGTTACTCTGGACAAGAAATCTGCAACCACATTTTCTTTCCCTGGTTTGTCAATAATAGTCAAATCAAACTACTGTAACAATAAACATTAGAGGAATTTTCGGCCTAAAAGTGCCCATGAAATTTTCATGTAATTTCCATGTCATAATATGTAAACCAATCAAAATCCTTTAAATTTAAAAAGAGGCACATGTAATATTTTGGAGGGGAAAGAAGAAAAACTATTTTTTTTAATTGTATTTTTGGCTTATCTCCTCATATGTTTACTCAAATTTCAAGTGTAAACACTTTTTTTTTTAATGTATCTTCAAATTTTAATAATGTGAGTCTTCTCAAAAGTATCCATAATGTGTACTTGTTGGATGCAGAATTTAATTCCGCATCTAATGAGTGTATACACTTGAAATATGAGTAAATCTATGAGGAGATAGGCCAAAAATACAATTAAAAAAATAGTTTTCTCATTTTCCCTCCAAAACTCATAACTCTTATTTTATTATTTTAACTATTATTTTATTATTTTTCCTTAGGAGGCCACTTTTAAGCTGAAATTTCCTCTAATGAACCATCTCATTATCCTGGCATTGAAATCAAGCTTATTCATCAAATATTTAATGGTTGCATGATCAATATGAACAAAAGTTTGATACCCAATGATATAATGCTTGAATTTGTTTAAAGAATGTACTACAACTAAAAGTTCTTTTACAGTGACTGTGTAATTCAACTCAACTTATACAAATTATTACCAATGAAATAGATAGCATAAGCCAATTTATCTTCTACTTGTCGTAAGGCTTCCCGCACAAGTTTATCTGATGCATCAGTATGGATATGGAAAGGCAATGCCCAGTTAGGACCCCTAAGGATGGGTGCAATGGTCAATTTTTCTTTCAACACTTCAAAGGCCTCTTGAAAATTTATTTTCCAACACAAATATGAATCCTTGGATAGTAATCCAAGCAAAGGTGAAGCCACTTTACTAAAGTCTTTGATGAATCTCGTATAATACCCATCTAATCCCAAGAAATTAGTAGGATACCTTCAAGAGTCAATGTAGATAATCTCTTGGGCTGGAGAACTAGGAAATCAGTAGGATGCCTTCAAGAGTCAATGGAGACCATAACATCTTCAACAATTCCCTCAGGAGCTATTGTGGATCTGTCTGCAAGCTGTAGAACTGTGGTGGTCTTCCTCAAAACCCATTGGAGGTTTAGATTGAGCATGGTTTTCTTAGTCATTACATTGATTGAAGCCCCAAGATCAATCAGGGTATTAGGGACTATAATGCCATCAATGTGCACATCCACTACTGGGCTTCTAGGGTCTAGATATTTCAGGAATATTACCCTCCCAAGCATCATATCAAATAGTTTCGCAACAACATTGATGATGGGGGTGTCTCTTTTTCTTCTCCCAGGATTTTTGAAATATTTTTTCTTGATAAACTTATTATAGATGGGAACATATTTAATGACATGGATAAGGGGTATCTTAACACACAAATCCTTCAATTCTCCTAGAAGTTAAACCTCTTCTAGGGTTTTTTGTCTAGGGTGGATCAACCCCTCAGGAGAGGAGAACTCTCTTCCTTTTCTTCCTTAAGCTCTTTAAGTGGAGAAAGTGGGTGATTATCTAGGAGCACTCTCCCAGACCGAAGGTTGATCTCCTGGATTTTCACAACATAAGAAGGATAGGATATCTCTCCGTTGTAGGCACATTGTGCTTTATTGTTTTTTGGGTTCAAATTGGGTTGAGAAGGCATTTGAGGTTGCTTAGGTGGATTAATGTGAGTGATATGTGGTTGAGGTTAGGGTGGACGTAGTAAAGTAGGAGGTTGGTTGACTTGAGGCCTCCACCCTTGAGATGGGTTTCCCCATTGATTGGGGGTGGATATGACTGAAAATGATGGTTGACAGGTTGAGAAGGATATGGAGGAGCATAAGACCAAGAAGGAGGTGTGGACCATGATGGATGAGTGGAAGAGTACCAAGGTTTCAAAGGAGCATTCTAATTTGGATTGTAATAAGAGTAATTTGCACCTTGCATGCCCTATTGATATGACCGAGGTCCTTGAGGCCTTCTTTGATTAATGAAGCAAAGTTGCTTTGAACCACCTTATGCCCTTTCGTATACAACTTTTAGTCCTGGAAAAGAGGGGAATTTTTTTGTTGCATGATTTTCTTCACAAACTAGGCAAACTTCTATGACATTCAATGGGCATTCATTCCTAGGATGTCTTTTAGTGCATCTAGGGAAGAAATTAACTAGTGCCCTCTCTGCTTCCTCCTTCTTTCTTTTGATTTGAATGGTATCCATTTGCAATGCAAAGGTATGCAACATTTCACTCTTGAAATCCTCCAACATGTTCCCTATCTCATTATTGATGGATGTTGTGGAGGGAGAGGAATTTACCAAGCCTTGACTTGCCCTACCCTTCTTCTTGGTAGCCCTAGAGTGATTGTTGAATACAATTTTGATGTCATCATAGGATAATTGATAGATATCTCCTCCAGAAAACATGTTGAGGGTTTGCAACATATCCTCTCGGATCCCTTAGAGAAGAACTAGCTTAAGTGACTTAGGATCAAGGGAACAATTAGACCTCCTATAACTGAGTTGAAATCTCTCCTAATAGTCCTCTAGGGATTCATCAGGTCCAAGAGCCATCCTACATATTTATTCCTTCATTTATTTGGACCTACAATAGTCCCTGTACTTTCTATTGAAGGCTCGTTGCATTTGGGCCCAAGTAGTGATGCTAACCCTAGGGAGACCCATAAGCCAATGCAAGAATGCATCTTTAAGGGTAGAGGGGAATAACTTTAGCTTCTTCTCGTTATATGCATAGTCATAGGTCCTACAAACAACACCAAATTCAAACATGAAGGTGTCAAGATCCTCAAAGTTTAAGCCATGGAAGTGTGGAAGGAAGTAGGGATTATATTATTAATTCTAGCCTCTCCATTGGTCTCTCTGCTAGGGAAAACCTCATTGTCCCTATTTTTAGCCATAGTTTGGGTAGGTGAAGTGGGTTCTTGTTCTTCCCCAATAAGTTCTTCATAAATTTCAGGTTTCTCACTTAGGGGGTCTTCTAACTCCCTTTCAGTTAGAGAGGGAAGTTCAAAGTCACCGAAGAAGAGTGAAGGTTGATTGCATGAGGGTGTGGGGGTTTTTGGTAAGATTTTTTCTTGATTATCCCTACTTCTACAAGGCATGAAAGTTTTTTTGTTTTGATTTTTCACCTTTTCAAAAATTGAATGCAAAACAGAAAACAATGTTCAAGTAGAAACAACATCTACTTAGACACCTCCCTGGCAATGACACCAAAAAGTGGTGAGCCCTGGTATTGCACCAAGAATGTTACATCTCCCAAGGTCTCGTCAACTCAAGTTATGAACCCGGGGTTCATACAAACTTAGATGTGACAGTGCTATATGCATAGTAGGTTGCATTCTTCTCATGCCACCTTCAGTCATGGCATTAGATCAAAGTGCTCAGAGACCATTTGTAACAACCCTGGTGAAAATTCCATGTAATACAAGTTAATAAAGGAAAAATAATAACCACGGTTGATGGGACACTTATTCCAAGCTGAATGTTGGGTGAGACATCCTACTGTGGGTGTTCATTGGTTTATTAATGGCTAAGGAATTTGGAAAAGGAAAAATGGCATTTTTGGCACATTTATTTATGAAAATAATGAAAATTAGGAGAAAAGGAGGGTGAAAGGTCACATGTTGCATGTGATGAGGAAATTGAAGGATAATAATGGAAAATTAAGAAAATAGATGCCTCATTCATAAAAAGTACTTCTAAGGATCAGTAAACAGACTTTGGTCAGTTTAGTTTTAGAGCTCTCTCATTATTCTCTCTCTCTATCTCTCATATTCTTGGATACTTAGAGTTTTCATGGAGAACTCTTTAAGAGTGTGGCATACTTGGAGTTTTGAGCAAGAAGGAAAAGGAAGAGCATGAAATTGCAACAAGACATCAAGATCAACAACTATAGTGGATTTGGCTTGCATGTACCGAGTTTCATGTATATTTTCTTCACTAGTTTTGGCATGCATGGCATATGCATGTGGATTATTGGTTATGATCCGTCACTAGCATGGAGGATTGTTTGGATTGATAGTGGATTGCCTAGCCTTTCCATTTCCTGGATATCCATGGATATTGTGAGTTTAGTTCCTTATTTTGGTTGGTTCTCATGTTTCCTTTAGCTTGGGTTGATTTATTAGTACCTAGAAGCCCTGTAACAACTTGGATTGAGTTACCAGTCTTGGAACCCTTTGTTGGAAATAATACTGAGAGGGGGGGGGGGGGGTGAATCAGTATTATCAAATCCGATACTTTTTCATTTTCACACTCAGATTCATATACGCGACTTCGGATAAGGATATACGCGTATATATGCGAATGTGTTAAATGCAACAAGCGTATATGCAGTAATCTTATGATTTAGTTAGCTTATCTTCAGTAAATGCATCAGAACATTATTAACCACATTAACAGTAAACATGTGTAGTAAAACAGTACAGATCATCACACATAAGAAGCACACATGAACACCATGATATTAGGTGGAAATCCAATGTGGGTGAAAACCACCTGTTGCAATTCGTCTCTTTCTTCCTTTAATAAGAAACTTCTTTTACAATGTACTGGTGCAGTCCTTTACCAGCACGCAGGATACAACCTGCAGAGGGCTACAACCCTCTCTTGTTTTCCAGTTACTTCTGGAAGGGAGCTACAACCCCCTTAGCTCTTGTATTAGTGGATATACTAGTACGTAGGTGCTGACCTATAGAAGGCTACAACCTTCTTTTCTTCAGGGACCATGTTTCATCAATTTTCAGACTGGATCCATAAGTACAAAACAATCATTGCTGCAATACAATCATCCACTTATACTTGCATCATAAATCTCTAAATCACCGAATACTGAATCAATGAAACCCCGTCATCAAAAACACAGAACGCAAACCAGAACCCAGAACTTTGCAACAACTGGTAGAATCAACAGCAACCTGAAATACCAAATCTCATAATTAATACGCTGCTTTACTATACCAAAACCACGTGTATACGCGCTTTCACCTCATACAACCCGCGTACAGATCTAAAGATAATTACTTGTGCCTTCGCAGTTATATCAACCCAATCCAAGCAGCACAAACCGATAACCAGCAATACTAGATCTTCGCACTTCGTCAGATGTTCATTCCTTGCTCACCCTCTTTTCCTAATGATCTTCTCCTTATATAGGTTAGGCTTCTCCCAATACCATGGTCCAAAACCATGTAGAAACAATACCATGAACCCAATACTTGGGGTCGTCACTTTAGACCAAATACTATGGACCAAATACCACGGATCAAAACCATGATTTCCAACATGTACGCGCCTTTACTCTTATTAACCCGCGTGTATACGCGTACGCTCCTTCTGCTTCGCTAACCCACGTATATACGCCCTTTCTTCACGGTCAACCTGCATATATCTCTCTATTTACCTGCTGCACTATGATCTGTCCTCTGAGTGAGTTGCCATCAAGGACAACACCTGAATCATAATGCCAACATGATATCCCCTTGACTCCATGTTGAGCCCTTCTCCCCTTTTGGTCGCGACACACTTCGGATGAGACTCCCTACCCTTCATGGTGAGGTGAAAATGATAGTGTTGTCCTAGACTACAACAAACCATTGTTGGCCTTCCGTGCCTGACCCTGATGTCTTTTCGTTGATGACTCTTCCGAACCAACAAATGGTTTCGTTGCCGAGACCTAAAATTAGGACAACTGGTTCAGAATATGGTGTCGAGTGTGTTTAAGAGAGAGATCATAAATTCGTAGAACCATAAAATAGACCAATTTGTGGCAGAAAGGGATGCCTGCAAGAATCAGCCAATCAACAAGGTGCGTAAGGAGATCTTATATGCTAATAGATCAGACGACCAATATGAAATTTTCTAGTGCAAATTCCCTGAGGACCTGTACAATTGGTTGAGGGAAATGAAGCAGCAAGTCCTTCAAGCAGATTGGCATGGGCCTTCCATAGTTGGACTTTGTCTAAGACCACACTATTACAATAACTGGATAACGAGTGGATGAGAGAAGTTGATTTCTGGGTGATAACTACAGTGGAAGGATACATAGTTGAGTTTGCTGTAGAAAACTATCAGTCCTACTCAAAGGCGGAGGTGGTGTTCAACTCTGCGCTAAGTGGGGAATTGATAGGGGAAACCTTGAAATGGATTAAGATGCTTTTGGTAGAAGAGGGGCTGCTATCTTTATCCACTGCCAGGATGGAAGCGTAAAACCCTAGTATCAAGGGAAGGAACTAAAGGGGAAAATGCTGCCTAAAGGGGATAAGGATGTTGCGGGGGGATGGAAGCAAAAGGATTAAAGAGAGCGAGGGATGTTAGAGCACAGAGAAGGGCACTGTTAGTGGATAAGTGGCAGGAAAGAGTAGCTCATGCCCTAGGGAAAAAAAGGAGATGGTCCCACCCGATAGGAGTGGTGATGGAAAAACCCCGAATTGAGATGGAAGGGGAAGAGGATGCTAGGCCACCCGAATATGGGACAAAGGGATGTTGGAATTGGGAAGAGGAGGAAGGACATTCCCTGTAGGTTGTGGAAATATGATTTCATTAGGGAACTGGAGGAGGACTATCTTGGAATGTTTCAGATGTGGGATCGCAACTGGGAGTGTATGGGGGATCCTCCCTGAAGGTTGCGGAAGAAGAGCCGCAAGATCAACACCCATTATGGCACGAAGATGACGACAATATGGGTGACAGAATGAGGAAGTTATTTGAGGAGGAACCAACATCCACCAAAGTTTAGTAACCCCAACCCCAAAACACAAGTGGCATTTTCCCTGACCTTCCCCTGGTACCTTATCACAAACCAGAAGAATTCATCTTTAACCTAGCCAAAGCAGCGCGAGTATACACTGTGCGAGAAAAATACAGAACTGGTCTCAATACTGGGAGTGATACCAGAACCGACTAGAGCAGTAACTTGGGACTACAGGGGTCACTACAATCGGGAACCAACGATTTTGTGTTAATAGCCAATATTCAGAGCAGTATGGCAGGAACATTTACAAGATATCTGAAGTTTGTAGTTAAGGGGAATGAGGATGTGGAGCAACACTAGTACCTCTGTGAAGCCATATGGAGAGCCCGTCAGACTTTGAATAACGTTTGGGCAATGGAATTCCAAACCACGCTATGGGAACGGGCCCTACGCTGGTCCATAAAGTGGGCAAAGCAGAACCAGAACCCAACCATGGATGATATTAAGAGGGGATTTGTGCAAGCATTCAAGGTACCGCAAACTGATCAGCAAGGGCTATTAGAGTTTTGGGAAATTAAGCAGAGTGAGGGAGAGACTTCTTGGTAGCTCATGCAAAGGTTTAAGGATGGCTTTGCCAAGCTAAGTTACACCTTCGACCCGAACCACCAGTTGGACTGGTTCATCAAGGTGCTCTTGCCCTTGACCAGGATACCGTTGACACAACAAAAGATAGGAACCCTATAGGATGCCTTAGAGCAAGTATCTCGGATAGAAGCAATGGCAAGATATCCCCACGAATACCGAGGAGGGACAAGTCTGCAAGATCCAGCAATCACAGGCTTGCACAACTAGATTGTGAACTTGATCGAGAAGTTGAGGGATCTTCAACCCATACTACCGGCCAGGCCCAATGTTTGGTGCACCCATTTCGTAGTGGACGAGCATGTTGCAACAGAATTCTCGTGACTGTGGGGTCTTAACCAAACAGGAGGGGTGGCGGGGTCATCAGGAACCACTCTAACTGTAGGGGTTGGGGCCATCAGGGCACAAGGATCCTTCCTAGGAAGGAATAACGCAGATTTCTGAAAAATTTGTAGAATGCATGGACACATACCGCGGATGTGTCCAGTGCTGTAAAAGTACTATAATGTCCCCAATAACAACTACTGTGAGTTCTGTGCATCGACTACTCATCACACCGATCAGTGTCGAGTGCTAGATGCTTTGGCAGAAAGGCTGGACAGATCCACGTTCAGAGTCAATGAAGCAAATCGAGGGGGGCAATGAGGAAATGGACATGGAGGAAGACCAGGGGGCGAAGGACCCCTAAGATGCTACAATTACGATCAGGAACAATATGTCACAAGGGAATGCCCGCTCCCAAGAAGACCATGGTGTTCGTAGTGCAGAGTTAACACCCATGTGATAGAAGACTACACAAAGCTCATCATGAAATGGGAAGAGAGGACCAAACAACGAGGGGATAACCTGGTGAATGTTGAGCCTCAGACCAACAAGGGTCTCCCCGCAACAAATATCAATATAGTCACTCGAGGAGGAAAGAATACAGGGGAAGATCACTATGTCGAGGAACCCCCTGTGATCATCAAAGCAGCGTCACCACCAAAGGTGTATCAGCCTGAGCACCAAAAGTAGTATTACCAAGAAGCAGCCAAATTGTTCAAAGGGATGGCTGAAGATAGGGACACATGAGGTTCGTAAATCTATGGGCCCGACCTTCCCCAACCCATTGGGGAATGGTTTAAACTATTCCTAAAAATTGTTGAAAATGAGACCATGCTAAGGGAATTACAGAAAAGCTTAAAATTTGTGGTGTGCGTAGAGTGAGAGGACGTGAGACAACCATGTGAAGTCTACTCAAAGAAAGCTTCTAGGAGGATGAAGCGAAATAATAAGAGAAGTGTGAAGGAGTTCTGAATCAATGCGCAGGTGGCAACATTCCAGATAAAGGACACCATGATAGATCTAAGATCAAACGTAAACATCCTACCCTAGAAGAACTGGGAGGCAATGGGGAAGCTGCAACTGAAGTATTCGCCAATTTAGTTGAGAATGGAAAATTAGTATTGTATACTGCCCATCGGAAGATTGGAGAATGTAGTTGTTAATGTAGTAGGAGTAAAAATACACACTGAGTTCGAAGTAATAGACATTATGGGGGATAAAGACTCGTATCCAGCACTCTTGGGGATTGACTGGGCATATGAAAACTATGCCATCATAGATTTAAAGAAGGAATTGATGATCTTTGAAGCAGAAGGAATGAGGGTGATTCAGCCACTGGACCCTTATCAAGGACCTAGGTTTACAGAGCCAACAGATGACAGGGAAGAATCGGGGACGTTAGATCAGTTGTATACACCCACGACAAGAAAGAGGGAAGACTACATAAATCCTACAGCCGAAGGATCAGTTAGCTGGAGGAGAATCCAAAGTTCAGAAGCTAGTTTAGAAGCTACATGGGATGCATGGCAGTTGGGTGGATACGAACTGAAAACCCGACGATTTGCAATGATAAGTTGAGTAAACTAGGGAGATATAGAAAAGGTCAACATCCTGAAGTATTGTGGCCTTGAATCAACAAATTGGTTCTTGGACAGGTTGGACCAGGATGTAGCAAAAGACCAGAGAATTCCCCTTCTAGACATTGCGCTCATGGAAACACTGGAAAGATGGTGGGAAGCACACTGCCAGGTATTGAAAGACTAGAAGGATGAAAAGTGAGCAATGAAGGAAAGGTTCAATAAGAAAGAAGATCGGTCACCAGACCAAAAGGAAAGAATTGTGGAAAATGGAATGTTTCTTTGACTAATCTTTTTAATAAAGTTAGAAAATGGGAGGATGGAAAAACGGTTGGTTTATACTTAGGATGTAAATTACCAAGAGAAGTTGAAAATTCAATTATTTTTCTTCATAGATCCTTTCCTTATTTGAATTGATTTCCCCCGTATCATAACATTAAGAATCATTGAATAGAACGATTCGAGAAATAGTCGGATGGTGATAGAACCATAAAGATCCACTGTCTCCTTCCCCATTAGATAATGAACAAATACGTTTCCTTGATGCTTACTAATTATTGACTCACCCCATGGAAAGAGAAAAGATTAGTGTGGTCCAATTGTTATGGGAACAATAAAATTTGAACTTGTTTATTGTTCCCTTCTCCCCATGGAAAAAAGCGGGGGTATCGTCAAGCTAATTTGAACCATATTTGGTTAACTGATCTTATTTGTTTCTTTATTGAAATAAGAGAACATAGAGGCCTCAGATTCTATAGAATCTATTTGTTCCTAGACAAGTTCAAACCAATGGAATACTTGTATCATTCATTACTTGGATTCATTCACCATCTTCATACAAAATAGAATTTCTAATTTGAATCTCCAATTTGTCCCCTTCCCTTGATAAATCTAAGGAAAAGGGTGTTGTCATATTCGGCCCATCAAGTATTCCATGTTCTATGTTAGAATATCCAAAAATGGAATTTCTCTACAGAATACCACTTTTGGGTATCAAGAATCGTATCAGGACAAGGTATTATTCTTATTCCCCATTATTTATCACACTGCAACAAGGCGATGAATCGGTTCATTTGATTTTTCATTTTCATATTGTAATTCTTAGGGGAAAAGGTGACATAAATAGAGTCTTGATGCTCATTGGATATGGTCTGATCAGTTTCAGTTTCTGAATAACTAAATTTGTTCTTTCCTTCTCATAGTAGTGTAGTACTTGATCATCCCTTGATCCACATAAATTGAACGTATTGATGTTTCGCAACAAAAGGTTGAACATCTACTTGATTTGATACTTATGAAATGGAAGGGTACTACACAGGATATTGTATAACCCTCCATAAATCCATAATAACTGTCCTGAATCATAGGATGACATTATTGTGTACATATTTAGGTTGATTATGACACACATTGGTATCCAATGCGATTCTCCTTCTAAGTCCACAAATATTCTTTCGTGAACCCTTCTCCCCTTCGAATGGAATTTCTAGCACAACTTGGCAATAATTGTTCCAATTCGCCATTGAATTCTGAAAGCCAAGCAGACTTTGTGCAGAAATGTGTAACCTGCACTTTGACTGACCATCAATATAATTGGATAATGTATTATGACATAGATAAATAGGATGTCATTCATTGTATGGTGTGGGATAAACCAATTTCAATTGAATGCATAATCTTTCCATTGAAAGGGGCTTGTACATGTTTAGCAATATCACTAGTAAATACCCCCCCGATATGAAAAGTCCTTAGTGTTAGTAGATTCCCTGGTTCCCCAATGGATTTCCCCGCAATAATACCTAATGCTTCTCCTAATTCAATCAAGTGTGGACTAGTGAGGTAGTACTCCGACCATAACATAATTGACAAATCCGAGATATTACTCTTGCAAGTAAGGGGGGTTCGTATATATATTGGATGTCTTCAAAGGTTTATTAATTGATTGGAAAGTCCAACTCCAATATCTCGATTGTGCGTGGCAATGCATCTCCTGTTTATATATACATCATCTGTCAACGCATGGCCAATCAGTATTTGTGTTCGTACAACAATTTCATTTATGTCCCTCTCTTGAACTCGAAAGGGACTTACAAAAATACCTTGGATAGGGCCACAATCTGTTCTATATACTACAATGTGTTGAACTGCTTCAACGAGTCTATGTGTGAGGTATCCAGCATCTGTTGTTCATACAACAATATCCACAACTCCTTTACGAGCCCATAACAGGAAATATATATTCGCATTAAAGAGAGCCCTTCACGTAAATTATGTCGTAATGGGTAGATCAATGGTTTCCTTGAGGATCTGACATTAGCCTTCATACCTACTAATCAGTGAACCTGAGATGTACTTCCCTTAACTCCTAAGAAGGACATCACATGTACTAGATTTAAGGGATAAGTCATGCTAAAATTCAGATTCATTTCTTTTCTCAAATATTCACTGGTAGAATACCATATCTCAATCGATTGACATAATTTTTCCACTCCATGTACATTCCCATAATGATTCCATTTCTCCGAAACATAACCTTATTGGTCCGCATCTTGGACGAGGCATCCTTTGGAAGGCATTGTTAAAAGATCGTCAATTCCAATAAAATAGTTATATCAGTAGCTTGTTGAAAACTTGAAGTCTTGAGTTGATCCAAGTTATGTGATGTATATGTCATTCCAAAGTGATCTATTAATTTGCTAATAAACTTTTTAATGACAATTTTATCTATCACTTTATTATAAAGGGAAATTATCACAAGGCAATCTTACGTTCGTTCCTCATACAGGAAAAATTCCATATTTCATGAAGCCAGGATTAAGCAATGGGGTTCAATCTGGTTATTCGATAGGCTTCTCGATCTCTATATCTTACACTAATGAAAAAAAGTCATAAGACAAAAATAACAATTCAGATCCTGAGAGGCTAAGTAAGTGATTTATTTGGGTGTTCAAAATAGGCAAACCCTTGTATGGATTCTTCCATTTCTCAACTGAAATGAGTACGACTAATAGTTGCTCGAATGTATATCTTAAGGATTTTACCCATTCTACATTTTCTTATTCAATAATGTTCATGGATTTTGTGGAAAGTACCCAAAGATTCATAATGAACTTTGATAGGGGCTTCTTGGTTTACTGAGGTAATGATATGTAAATCCACTTCCCCCCACCGGAAGCCATAAGGGGCTATATAAGTCAATTCGTTTTTGTCAGTAAGCTTTGAGCACATCATCATAACTATAAGAGGAAGGGTTCTTACAAGAAAAGATTTTATTTTCCGAGTGATATGGATGGTACCTATTCCCATGAATACCTTGACTATTTTGGACCATTGATATATAAAGTCCAAGAAGAATATCCCGAGTTGGTATAGAAATAGGATCCTCGATAGCCGGAGACAAAAGATTTGTCTCAAGAAACATGAGTAAATGCGATTCTTCTCTAGCTTCCAGAAATAAAGGTACATGGACAACCATATGATCTTTGTCGAAGTCTGCATTAAATCCTCCACAAAACGATGGATGTAAATGAATGACACATCATTCTACTAAAATAGCTTGAAATGCTTGCATTCCCAATTTTTAAGGTAGGTGCTTCGATTCAAACCAATATGGGATGTCCTGCATAACCCTTGAAGTACTTCCCATCACACATGGTTCCCTTATCTTGAACATTACTTTTAGCAAGTTTCTTAGGGTTGGGAGCAATTATTTGTCGTCCGATGAGACTACGAAAAAAATCTTGAAAAAATCTCTATTCTATTTCTGAAGGGTAATCCACATTTGGTACAATGATAGAAAGGACCCCACACAATAACGGAACGACCTGAATAATCAACTTCGTTTGCCTTAGTTAAATTTTCACGAAATCTTCCCTCTTTGGCGTTCGAATCACAATCTGAATCGCAATAAGGTCCAATGACCTCTCCAATTGGCATTGTCCGCAATACCATTATCGGAGAAGTGCATCTATAGCTTCCTGGACCAATTTTGTTCGATAAATAACAAATGACTTAGATCCACTTCTTGTTAATAAATTTGTAAAAGTATTATTTCGATTGATTACTCTTCGATAAAGTTCATTTAGATTTGCGAGGTAATAACTCCACCTTCACTAATTGAACGATTGGCTCGGTTCGGGAGGAAGAACTAGTATTAGGCATAAGATATCCATTTTGGTTCTATATTTGTTTAGAGAATATTTTAGCCAGTTTCATGCATCCAACTAGAAAATCCTTTCTTCTTCGAATTTTTTCATCATCGCATCTATCCACAGTAGATTCTAGGTTCTCCTCCAATATATTCCATTTCAATTCCACAAAGTTATTCCATTCCATATGTGAACGATCGATAATCGTTTGCAGATCTAGATCCGTTAGCTGTTCCCCGATATCATCTCCCCTAGTAGCTATTTCTCTCTCTTTAAATGTTCCAGAACCCCAAGGAAACAGGTAATAAGGATGAGCAAAGAGGTAATGAGGAATAATCTCTCTCCAGGATTAAATCTCATAATCGAATGTACCCCGTGATATCCGTTAGCACCTAAATCCGCCTCAAGCTGAAGGAAGGCAAAATTCAGGGTAACCACAAACCACGCTCAGTCTGGTAGCTAGCCCTACCCGAATAGGAGAGGGTTCTCTCCGAGTCACACTCAGTGAATAAGTGAATGAAAAGGCTTGAGATGACTTACAATGAACTATTTGTCTTAGGCTAGTAAGTAAAAATGAAAATAAGAAGTGATTTTCATGAATGACGGTGTTTCTGGGATGTTATGGGACCACTGGACCTCAATGAACAGAGAACTTAATACAAAGGCACATATTATTTCATGAGGCAAGGCAGGCGGAAAGCATAGCAATTTAGTTTTAAGATATGGCGGAATGGAGAGATTGATTAAGAGGGTGAAAATGGCATGGGAAAAATGAAACGTTTTCAACAGAAGAATGAACACTGTACATGAAATTTTTCCACAAACAGAGCAATAAAATTGAATTCTACCTTAGCTAACTTAGAAAATTTCAATGGAAATGAATATGAAATGAGCTATGAAACATAACAAGATACATATGAAACATAAGATACACATTTGCTACACTCACAACCACATGAATCTCATGAAACAGAGCCACTGCCTTTCATTAATCCTCTGTAAAAAAATATACAATGCAGAAACAAAGTTTCTTTCCCACAGTCTCCTAGAAGTTACAAGCCAACCAACCCTTTGCAAATGGTTTGCAATACAATATATAGAATGTGCCATGAAGAGATAGAATGCCCAAGGGTTGGGGAGTTACTTGAATCATTACAAACTGAAGGTGGAGAGCCAAACAACAGCTACAAGTGCAGCGCCACAAACATGACAAATGGCTTGGTGGCACTTTGCCTTCCTTTGCCACTTGGATAACTGCCCATCTGGAGTGAAAATACTTATAAAACTGCCTTAGGTGCTAAAAAATTGAAGTGCATATGAGTGGGCCCACTTACAAAAATACGGGAAGCGAAATTTCCCGAAATGGAGGCATTCTGGCCTTTTTTCCTATATGCGCCGCACCCCTTTCCTGTATGCATCGTGCCACTTTGAGGCCAATTTGGAGGCACTTTCCGGAGTCCAAAATGTGCCCAAGTGGGCTCGTTGGAAATCCTGTCCTATCTAGTCTCCAACCCAAGTGGAATTTTTGAATTTGGAGCTCATTTGCCCCTCTAAATCTTCATTCTCCCAAGACTGCTTCCTAGGTGTCAAAATAGGGGCAGTGAGGCCATTTTTTAGTGTATTTTTCCCTTTTGGTGGCCAAGATCTTCTCCAAATTTCTTGATCCCAGCACTAGTAATTTTTATTTTTCACGCTGAATCTAAAAACACAAACCATTTCTCATTTGGAGCTCCCAATCTTACGCGTCGCGCTGGTGGCGTGGCGCGTATAGAGAAAAAACCTGTTTTTGTGCCAAAAATTTGTCATGTGACCAAAATTTTCCCAAATTCTTTGAAACTTGTGCTGGAGGTCCTCTATGAAGTGCTTTGCTATGCCAAGGAAGCTTCAACAAAGATTTGAAGCCGATCTTGCTCTTTTGCCTTTTTTTCTTCCTTTGTTGCTTCGCTCAATTTAGTCTTCAAGCTCCTTATTCAGGCCTTTGCGCTCATGTTCCGTGCCCTGTAATGACAAGCCATCCTCCTCAGTATGGCTTTGTCCCTGTTTACCTTCTCTAGCTTTTTCTCCAAGTGTAGATTGACCCGATCCAACCAAGACTCACGGTCATCGTTGATCTCTTGCTCCAAGGTAGTGAGCTCGATCCCTCTCTGCTGGATAGCTTGTCGATTTTCACGAATGCTTTGCAGCTCCATGATCGTTTGTTGGTCCTCAAGTTGTTTGTTTCTCTGCTCCAGATACTTGCTGACCCATCTAGCCCTCTCGGAGTTCAGTATCAAGTCTTTTATCTCCGTGTCCTGCTCCTGAATGGTCATCCTAAGTTTGGCATTTTCTGCCTCTGTCTCTTCATCCGGAATGAGGATTACATCGGTCTCTTGTGCACCTGATGGCCCCTCATCATGCACGGGCTCCTTTCCCTTGTCCAATACCTGTGTAGTTGATGCTGGAAGTGAGGCCCCTTCCACCTCGAGTGGAGATAACTCTCGCTTTGTTGCTGCAAATAAGTTCCTACTGCCTTTCTGATATGTCACCAAAAATGGCATGATCGTGGTCTCATGGCGCTCATGCTGGTAAGAAGGACCACCCAACTCCTGCTCGGGCTTTGATAGTACCTATGGTGTGCTAAAGAAGTCACAGGAGATGAAGTCCTCCCAAGCAATGCCCTGCAATCCCAACTGATGATCTACCAAAATCCGAATGAGAGCGAAGTGATAGACACTGTTAAGCTGCTACTGAGGGGTCTTATGCAGCATGAAGGTGTTCATCCTCTCTATATTCTTGCATATGAAAAATGGGAGGTTCTTCATCCTCACCCTGGTAAAGTGCATGAGCAAGCGGATATGATAGGCATACAGTCTAGAGAACCTCCCCTCACAGCTGAAGTATTTCATGATCAATCTCATGAGCGGAGCATACTCATTCTTCAAGTATCTGAAGGGAAATAATCTTGTGAGCTCATTCAAGAATCTGGTTTTGATGTAAGGCTCATAGAGTTTCCTTTCCACCTTCTTCTTCTTATGCCACTGCTCCCCAACATTTTGTATACCTATTGCCACTGATATAGTTTCAGGTGTCAATGTGAAAGTGACCCCGGCCAAGGTAGACTGACCTCCATGTAGATGAAGCACAAATAAACGGGCCAACTCATGATGAACTCTGACATTTGTGACCCTTTGACAAAATTTGAAACATGATAAGTACTGGAAGGATGACATGGCAAGAGGGCATACTTGTAACTCGGTGAGGGTAGTGGGTTCATCCCTAACATGTTTTCCACTCTTGTGGTGTCTCTTGGGAGCCTGCTCTTCTGAGGATGAGTCACTCTGTGTCTCCCTCTCATACTCGGACGAATGCTGTGATGACATGACTGCACTGTGGGTTGTGATTAGGCTGCCCCTTTGATGATGGTGTGAGGCTGGGTGCCTTTGTAGTATCTGTTACCAAGGGGAACAATGAAACAGGGATTGTTAGGAAGGGAGTGATGAAATTGGAATAGGGGTTATAGGGAGAAATTTGTTAGGGATGTGGGAGGAGTTTGGGATTTTTGATGGGGTAGGGTTTGGGGTTTCTATTGAGCAATAGGAGGAGGGGAAAGGGAATATGAGTTTGGTAGTGTTAGGGCAGTGAGGATAGGGAAAAAAATGACATAGGGGAATAAGGGATAGGGGTAGGGTAGGAAGAATGAGCCTTGGCAGCAAATGACACTGTTACACAACCCTAGCAAGATGGTCTCTTGGTGTCTTTATATGGTTGCTTTAAGAGTTTTGTTTCATTTCAATCATTGGGCATAAAAACCACCATATCTTTAACCAATTTGATGAACAAGTGAGTTAATAGAGCCTACCTTGCAAATTTATGTGCTTCGGAAAAAAAATTGACTGAGTTTGGCACGTTCTGGGCACTTTGCTTGTGTGCGTCGCGCGCAAGACCTAGTGCGCCGCGCCCTGGGTATGCACCGCACCCATTATAAGTTTGAACTATGGGAGGGGGCTATGTGCGCCGCACCTTGTGTGTGCGCCGTGCCCTTGCTTGTGTGCGTCGTGCTCGTTATAAGTTTGAAATAACTCCAACTTGCTCCAAATGCTCACCAACGCAATCCAATCACTTTGCATGTCTCCCACGGGTTTTGATTTGCACAATGCCTCTAATTTTGGTGGAAAACTTGTATATAAAGCCTTGGGAGAGATGAGTTTGATTTTTGCCTCTTCAAAACCCATTTTTCTAATGTTTGAGTTTTGCACTTTTTCACTGACTTTAAAACACACTAATTTTCACTTTCCCTTTGAAATTTTAGCTCGAATGATGCAATTTTCGGCACTCTTTGCGGGGGTTGCAAGACTGAACATGTGGCCACAGAAACCATGACTACATCTGAAAAAATCACTTGATGACTTTTTTTGAAAATTTTGCCATAAATGACATTGTTTGACTTTTCTTCAAAACAGAGTTTTGAAGAAGAGTCGGAGTCTATCCATATGAAGATGAAACTTTCTGAACCATAACAGTGTAAGGGCCTCACTCTGGCCTGCATGGCTCTATTGGACATGTTTCAAGTACCAAATTGATGAATTCCTAGACCTAGACCTCGAAATGACCTTTGTCCTTTAAAGGACCAGACCTTGACTGTCATGCACTTTGATGATGATTGACAAAAGACCTGAGCCAGTAGGAGCCAGACATGAGACTATAATGACCTTCTCCGTCATATTATGGCATGCCCCTAGCGGAATGCAACTGGGAGAATGGAGTGGGACACCTAATCATGAAATGCATAAAGAGTTTTGATCTCTGATGGAGGACTGACCATACCGACTCTAACATTGGCTCCAATGGGGGATGGTCACTCCCTGGAGGTGCCAAGAATAGCAGATCTCTGGAGGAGCTAGGCAGTGCCTTCGTCCATTGGGCTATGGAGTCATCATTTTGATAAATAATACCGGACTCTGACTCATTTATGAAGCTGAAATGACCAAAACATTAACTCAAACTTGACATTAAAATGACTTAAAGACTAATTGGAACAACTCTAACGAAACCGAAATAAAATGGTATTTACACTGACAGTGGAAGCAGTGTTTGATAACCTAGAAGTGGTACCGTTTTAGCAACCAACCATTGATCGGCCCTCCTGGACAATCCTCTTCGTTTATTTCCTTAAGAAGAAAAGCATTCTGCCCCCGATATGCTGCGATCTTGAAAGGACCTTTCCAAAGGTTCTCGAACTTACCGTGCTTGCCTTTCTCCTCATTTCTTGCATCCCACTTCAGCACTACATCATCCACCTGAAATTTATCCACCTTTGCCTTTCTATCATAAATTTTCTTGATTTTCTCATGCAATTTGGATGTGTTCTTGAAAACTTCTTCTCTGGTCTGCTGCAAGTGGGCCATTTGATTCAGCCTCCTCTGCATGGGATCTTCTTCACTGCCAGCCTCCTGAAGAAGTTTGACAATTGGGGCAGCGAGAGAGGAAGGAAATACTATATCAACTCCATAAACCAGCTCAAACGGTGACGTACCTATGGACTTCTTCTGGCTGACCCAATTTGCCCAAAGCGCATTTACGAACCTTTTATGCTAGCTCTTCTTGTTCATTTCTAGTAGCTTCTTGATTATGTTGACCAATGATTTGTTTGAGGATTCCGCCAATCCGTTGCCTTGCGGATGATAGACAGTTGAATGACCCAAAATAATGTGATATTTATGACAAAATTCTACCATTCGCTTTGATTTGAAAGTTGTTGCATTATCGGTGATTAGCTTGTTTGGACAACCAAAGTGAGACAAGATGTTATTTTCGAGGAATGAAATGATCACCGCATTTGTAGCTTGTTTGGTAGGGATCGCCTCAATCCATTTTGTGAAGTAATCTATGGCTGTGAGGATCCATTTATGCTGTCCGGAAGAAGCAGGATGAATTTCGCCAATGAAATCCAACCCCCATTGCTGAAAAGGGGTGCTCACCTCTATGGGCTTGAGTGGTAGAGGCTGTAACTTTCGCTTTCCTTCGAAAATTTGACACTTATGACAATTCTTAACCATCTTATATACATCAGCAAACAATGTCGCCAATAGTACCCTACTCTCAAAATTTTGTTTGTTGTTGACTTCCAAAAGAGGTGACCTCCACAGTCTCCTTGGTGGCAGTCCTCCATGACTTGTTTGCTTCCTTTTCCACCAAACAATTTAACAAAACTCCATCGGGATCTTTCCAATACAGTGCTGAATTAAGAATGCAGAACTTGGCAGCCTTCAACTTAAGTGTTCTCGCTTTGTTTCTAGTCATGCCGGGCGAAGGTGACAAATTTTTGAGCACATATATGATATCATAATACCATGGAGAAAGAGCAAAAATTTCAGATATCTGAATTGGCAGTTCTTCATCATTCTCATCGGACAAAGCAGTGATCAGATTTATGTCCAAAGCATGCCAGTTTTATTTAGCGATTAGCTTCGCCAATCCCTGTCCTTTCACCAGTTTTATGGGCTTTATTTCTATGTCATATTCCAGCAAGGTTGCAATCCACTTGCCTCTTCTTCCTTCCGAATCGGCTTGCACTAAAAAATCCTTTACAGCAGCGTTAGGAACATAGGCCAGAATGTGAGAATGTAGAATATACACCCGGAAATCTTTCAATGCATTCACAAGTGAAAGAGCCTGCTTTTCAATGATGTTATACTTTAAAGCTGCGTCTCTTATAGCTCTGCTGAAAAATGCAATGGGTCTTTCATGATCCTCTCTCTTCTGCAATAATACCACTGCCATAGTATGCTACGAAGCAAATGAAAACAATATGAAATCCTGAGTATAGTCTGGGCTTACTAGAACTGGTGCTAAGGAAAGAGCCAATTTGACCAAATTGAAAGATTTTACCGCCTCTTCTGTCCATTTCACTTGGCTGTCCTTCTTAAGCATGTTTTTCATTTCTTTTAGATGCTCCGCGAGATTGGGTATAAAGCAACGGAGGAAGTTCATCTTGCCATTGAATGATTGTATCTCCTTTTTATTCCGGGGTAGATCTATTTGCTGAATTGCTTGCACACATGTCGGGTCAATGTGGATGCCATCCTTGGAGATAATTTGTCCGAGTAGTTTGCCTTCTTCCATGGCGAACAAGCTCTTCTTTGGATTCAGCGACAAGCCATATTTTCTGTACTTTAGGAAGACAGTTTTAAGATGGTACATGTGCTCTTCATCAGATTTAGAAAACACAGTCAAATCATCCAAATGCGCCATCAAAAAGACATCCTTCTCATTTTCAAAAGCCAAGTCCATAGCACGATGAAATGTGGCACCCGCATTCTTCAAACCGAAAGGCATTTTCGCGTAATGAAAGGTCCCCCATGGAGTGGTGAACACTGTCTTGTCTCGGTCATCCTCATGGACAGAAACTTGGTTATATCTGGAATAACCATCAAACAGTGACACGCGAGATGCCCCCACTACTCGCTGAAGTATATGGTCCATTTTGGGTAGTGGATAGTTGTTCTTCAATGAAACTTTGTTAAGATTTCTGAAATCGATGCATAAGCGAATTTCCCCTATCTTTTTCCTTACAGGTACCAAGTTGGAGATCCAATCTGAAAATTTGATTGGCACAATGATTCCTGATTTGTACAACCTGTTGATCTCCTTTTCAATAGATGGCAGCAACTTTGGATTTAGCCTTCTCAACTTTTGTCTGAATGGTTTTTGATTAGGCTTGATGGGTATAGTGTGCTGAATTATATTGGTGTCATACGTCTTTAAGTCGGAATAGTCCCAAGCAAACACATCTGCAAATGAAGACATAAAATTGATATATTTATCCTTGATCTTTTGTGGCAATGCTTTAGACAATTTTACCAATTTAGGATTCGCAGCTGTCCCAATATTGACCTCTTCCACACCCTTCTCTGTTGGCTGCAATGTTGGCTTGTGGGCTACATCATCCTGATCGAAGAGTTATTCTAGAGGTATCAAGCCTTTGGGAATAACGTTATTCTTCAGCTGCAACACGTCCATTTCATTGATCTGCATTTCATCTGTACCATTGCCTTTTCCATCATCATTTTCTTCATCAATTGAGGTCTCTTTAAACTTACCTTTGTTTTGCAGAAAATCATCAATCTCGTCATCATCTTGGAACACTTGCCAATATCTCTGATTGTCTGGAACGGTTGGACGGTGCTTGACATGGATTTCGAATTTGTTACTAGAGTTCATTGGTATTTTTAAACTACTTGCTGCCTTAGCAAGAGCATCGACAATGCTATTTTGTATGCAAGGCACACATGTCAAGGTGTATTCTGAGAATAATTTCAAAATGTCTAGGACTACGTTATGGTAGGCCCACATCCTAGGATGCTTTGCTTGATATTCGCCTCTGACATGCTTGATAACCAATTTGGAGTCGCCATATACTGAAATCCTCTTAACGTTCAGCTTTCTTAGAATCTTTAGGCCAGCAATCAGAGCTTCATACTCAGCTTCATTATTTGAACATTCAAAATCCAACTTGTAAGAGCATACCCGTACGTTACTAGGGACTTTGTTTGGGGCGAAGAAGGTACTGCGTACCCAAATTCCTATTCCAGTGCCATCATTTCCTACTGCTCCATCAAAATCCATGGTCCAAAAACCTTCCTCCTCCTCTTGCAAGTGCTGGAAATCTGTTTGTTGTGCCTTGCCTACTTGCTGTCCATTGATTTCAGCTGATTGCCGAATGGTGTTCTGCTGTTCTTGTTCCTCTTTCTTCAAAACTTCTCTAAAATTTTCTGTTATTTCTAGAATATCATCTGCTTCTACCAACTGACTATCTATATCATTTAAACTATCTGAATACAAAACAAAATACCCTAAATCTGTATGTACATAGTTAATAGGATGATTTATTGGTTTCTCCTTGCTTGTGATCATGTACTTCATTTTCTGTTCCTGATATAATTTCCTCATTTGTCCAAATACTGGAATCATTGCATAGGAAAAGTCTAGCTATAGTGTCCCTTTTAGTTTCACTACCCAAGACCTGGAAAGAAGCATGCCAAACCTTGGAGGAATGTCTGCCACCAAAATATCCATCAAAACATTCTTCATGGAGAGCTGATCCAAACTCACAACCAAGTCTTAGATGAGACCTATACATCTTACTCTGCTGGAATCGAATGAATAGAGATCATGATATTGCTGGGTGATGTCTAGACCAAGCTTGTCCATGATTGCCTTGGGCATGAGATTGTGAGAGGCTCTGGAATTGAACATGGCGTTATGTAAAACAAAATCATGCAACCTCAAACTGATGTAGAAAGGTGAAAACTCATTGTCATGAGACTCGCCATTTGATGCTGGCCCAAAAATAATTTTAAGCTGATCATCTTCGACATTCACCATGTCGGACATTAGGTCCAAATTTAACATTTTAGATACTTGTCCTTTATAACTGATGTTCTTCAATATTTCAGTCAAAGGGATGGATATTTTTAGTTTGGAAATCTCATTCTCTAAATTGAACGTGGGAATCCTCTCCACCTCTTTGACCGAGATTTCTTTCCTCTCCCTTTCTTTCGATGTAACTTGTTGATGTGTTGGTTCTGCTGATGTTGATTTGTTGCTCTCCGTTTCAACCACCTCCTTTCCTTTCCTTTGTGTACCAGCTGAATCATTCTTTGGCGCTTCAACATCCTTCTTTTTCTGAATGGGTCTAACTGGCACATCCCTGTTTCTACATGAATATCGCTACTGTTGGGCAGACAAAGCATTCATGTAGCCTCTTTGGTATTCATTTGATTTCTCCTCCAAGACGGTGTCGCTTGCTAGAATGAAATCTCCATCTTTGTGTGCAACTGAATTCTCTGCATACTCGTCCTCTTCAGTGAGATAAGTAGGCAAATCGTCAGGAGTAAAGAGATGATTTTCTTCGCCTATTACATTCTTGTCTTCATCTGATTCCAGTCCATGCACAAAATTTTGCTGCAAAGGTGTTTGTACTGATTGTTGTGCAATTGGCTCTTGAGCTCGCTGATCTCTCTGTCTTATCCTATACTGTGGTTTTTGCTGGCCACAAAAGTTAGGATTTCTAACTTATGGCTCTGGTTTGTCAAGCTTCACTCTCTCAAGCATCTGCTCTACCTTCTGATCTACCGAGGAAGATTCTTCCTTTGCAGTGACCTTCTTTTCTGCTTTTGCTCTAGCCCTCTTGGTCAACAGATTTGCTTCAACGCTGACTGCTATCTTCTGCATGTCTTCCATTGTAGCCAGTTCTATTTCTCTCAATTGATAAGCCATATCAGCATCAAAACCATCCGGGAACTTCAACATGGCTAGTCCCACAGGTGGCTTTAGATTATCCAGAATTTCATTATACACTGTATTGAATCTAATGCAATAACCTTGGACTGACTCACCAACGTTTCTCTTGATTTGCTCATATTTGGACAGAATTTGAAGAGGGTTCTTTTTCACTTCCCAGCGGCTCAAGAATTTTCTTTGTAGTTCTGCCAAGGTAGCGATACGTGCAGCCAGTAAACCTCTGAACCATTTCCTTACTTCACCCGCAAATGTTTGTACAAAAAGTCTCATCGCCACGTTTTCCGCATCTATCTCATGAAGTTCATAAAATTTTACCATTCTATCCACATGTTGCTGCGCAGTAATGCCATTGGGAGTGCCATCAAAGAATGGGATTTTGCTTTGGTAATCAACGAGCATATCGTCTAAAATTTGAGGCAAAACAAGCGGTGGGAAACGTGCAGCCATCACTCTTGGTGGATTTGTCCTCGGAGGTGTTGGAGGAGTGTGCACAGTTTGTAAGGGGCTAGCAATGGGAGTTTGAAGCTGAGCTATTATGTAGTTATCAATAGACCGGTTAGCCCTTTCCATCTCCAAGTCTACAAGAAACTGTGGATTGTGGACAGTAGAGTCAATCGCTCTTTTGGACTTGGTTTCGAACAACGATAATGCAAACTGCTTGTCAAACTCTAGCTCTTCAATATACTCAAAAATGTCCGGGCATGAATGAGATTTGAGCACAGGAAATAGAGAGCTTTCTTGACGACGATTTCTTGAAATTAAATTGGGATTTTCGTAGATGAGTGGAGGGTCAAGATCTGGATTAGCTCTGGTGTATCTTCGAGAAGCCAGCGTGCTATTGGGAAAAATCAAAGGACACAACCTATTTACATCAGCCTATCAAATCCTAAACTTATCATCCAGAAGCTAAAAATTATTAAGAAGCAAGGGGATTTGACTTCTCCCTAGTGGAGTCGCCACTATGTTAGCACCTAAATCCACCTTAGGTTGAAGGAAGGCAAAATTTAGGGTAACCACAAACCACGCTCAGTCTGGTAGCTAGCCCTACCAAAAAAGGAGAGGGCTCTCTCCGAGTCACACTCAATGAATAAGTGAATGAAAAGGCCTGAGATGACTTACAATGAAATATTCGTCTTAGGCTAGTAAGTAAAAATGAAAATAAAAGGTGATTTTCATGAATGACGGTGTTTCTGGGATGTTATGGGACCATTGGACCTCAATGACCAGAGAACCTAATACAAAGGCATAGATTATTTCATGAGGCAAGGTAGGCGGAAAGCATAGCAATTTAGTTTTAAGATATGGCAGAATGGAGAGATTGATTAAGAGGGTGAAAAGGGCATGGACTACATGAATCCTTTTCAACAGAAGAATGAACACTGTACATGAAATTTTCCCACAGGCAGAGCAATAAAATTGAATTCTACCTTAGCTAACTTAGAAAATTTCAATGGAAATGAATATGAAATGAGCTATGAAACATAACAAGATACATATGAAACATAAGAGACACATTTGCTACACTCACAACCACATGAATCTCATGAAACAAAACCACTACCTTTCATTAATCCTCTGTAAAAAATATACAATGCAGAAACAAAGTTTCTTTCCCACAGTCTCCCAGAAGTTAAAAGCCAACCAACCCTTTGCAAATGGTTTGCAATATAATATATAGAATGTGCCATGAAGAGATAGAATGCCCAAGGGTTGGGGCGTTACTCGAATCATTACAAACTGAAGGTGGAGAGCCAAACAACAGCTACAGGTGCAGCGCCACAAACATGACAAATAGCTTGGTGGCCCTTTGCCTTACTTTGCCACTTGGATAAATCATCATCTGGAGTGAAAATACTGATAAAACCACCTTAGGTGCCAAAAAACTGAAGTTCATATGAGTGGGCCCACTTACAAAAAGTCGGGAAGCGAAATTTCGCGAAATGGAGGCATTCTGGCCTTTTTTCCTATATGCGCCATGACCCTTTCCTGTATGCGTCGCGCCATTTTGAGGCCCGTTTTGAGGCCCTTGACGGAGTCCAAAATGTGCCTAAGTGGGCTTATTAGAAAGCCTGTCCTGTCTACTTTCCAACCCAAGTGGAATTTTTGAATTTGGAGCTCATTTGCTCCAAATCTTCACTCTCCCAAGACTGCTTCCTGTGTGTCAAAATAGGGGCAGTGAGGCCATTTTTTAGTGTATTTTGCCCTTTTGGTGGCCACAATCTTCTCCAAATTTCTTGTTCCCAATGCCAGTATTTTTTATTTTTCATGCTGAATCCAAAAACGCAAACCATTTCTCATTTGGAGCTCCCAATCTTACGCGTCGCACTGGTGGCGTGGCACGTATAGAGAAAAAACCTGTTTTTGTGCCAAAAATTTGTCATGTGACCAAAATTTTCCCAAATTCTTTGAAACTTGGGCTGGAGGTCCTCTATGAAGTGCTATGCTGTGCGAAGGAAGATTTAGCCAAGATTCGAAGCCGATTTTGCTCTTTTGCCTTTTTTGCTTCCTTTGTTGCTTCGCTCAATTTAGCCTTCAAGCTCCTTATTCAGGCCTTTGTGCTCATGTTCCGAGCCCTATAATGACAAGCCATCCTCCTCAGTATGGATTTGTCCCTGTTTTCCTTCTCCAGATTTTTCTCCAAGTGTAGATTGACCCGATCCAACCAAGACACATGGTCGTTGTTGATCTCTTGCTACAAGGTAGTGAGCTTGATCCCTCTCTGCTGGACAGCTTGTCGATTTTTACGAATGCTTTGCAACTCCATGATCGTTTGTTGGTCCTCAAGTTGTTTGTTTCTTTGCTCCAGATACTTGATGACCCATCTAGCCCTCTCGAAATTCAGTATCAAGTCTTTGATCTCCGTGTCCTGCTCCTGAATGGTCATCCTAAGTTTGCATTTTCTGCCTCTGTCTCTTCAACCGGAATGAGGATTCCATCGGTCTCTTGTGCACCTGATGGCCTCTCATCATGCACGGGCTCCTTGCCCTTGTCCAATACCTGTGTAGTCGATGCCGGAAGTGAGGCCCCTTCCACCCCGGGTGGAGATAACACTTGCTTTGCTGCTGCAAATAAGTTCTTATTGCCTTTCTGATATGTCACCAAAAATGGCATGATCGCGGTCTCATGGCACTCATGCTGATAAGAAGGACCACCCAACTCCTTCTCGGGCTCTGATAGTACCTGTGGTGTGCTAAAGAAGTCACGTGAGATGAAGTCCTCCTAAGAAATGCCCTGCAATTCCAACTGATGATCTACCAAAATCTGAATGAGAGTGAAGTGATAGACATTGTTAAGTTGCTGCTGAGGGGTCTTATGCAGCATGAAGGTGTTCATCCTCTCTATATTCCTGCATATGAAAAATGGGAGGTTCATCATCCTCACCCTGGTAAAGTGCATGAGCAAGCGGATATGATAGGCATACAGTCTAGAGAACCTCCCCTCACAGCTGAAGTATTTCATGATCAATCTCATGAGCGGAGCATACTCATTCTTCAAGTATCTGAAGGGAAATACTCTTGTGAGCTCATTCAAGAATCTGGTTTTGATGTAAGGCTCATAGAGTTGTCTTTCCGCCTTCTTCTTCTTATGCCACTGCTCCTCAACATTTGGTATACTTGTTGCCATTGATATAGTTTCGGGTGTCAATGTGAAAGTGACCCTGGCCAAGGTAGACTAACCTCCATGTAGATGAAGCATAAATAAACGGGCCAACTCATGATGAACTCTGACAATTGTCGCCCTTTGACAAAATTTGAAACATGATAAGTACTGGAAGGATGACATGGCAAGAGGGCATACTTGTAACTCGGTGAGGGTAGTGGGTTCATCCCTGACATGTTTGCCACTCTTGTGGTGTCTCCTGGGAGCCTTCTCTTCTGAGGATGAGTCACTCTGTGTCTCCCTCTCATACTCGGACGAATTCTGTGATGACATGACTGCAATGTGGGTTGTGATTAGGTTGCCCCTTTGATGATGGTGTGAGGCTGGGTGCCTTTGTAGTATCTGTTACCAAGGGGAACAATGAAACAGGGATTGTTAGGAAGGGAGTGATGAAATGGGAATAGGGGTTATAGGAAGAAATTTGTTAGGGATGTGGGATGAGTTTGGGATTTTTGATGGGGTAGGGTTTGGGGTTTGTATTGAGCAATAAGAGGAGGGGAAAGGGAATATGAGTTTGGTAGTGTTAGGGCAGTGAGGATAGGGAAAGCAATGACATAAGGGAATAAGGGACAGGGGTAGGGTAGGAAGAATGAGCCTTGGCAGCAAATGACACTGTTACACAACCCTAGCAAGATGGTCTCTTGGTGTCTTTATATGGTTGCTTTAAGAGTTTTGTTTCATTTCAATCATTGGGCATAAAAACTAGCATATCTTTAACCAATTTGATGAACAAGTGAGTTAATAGAGCCTACCTTGCAAATTTATGCGCTTCACAAAAAAATTTGAGTGAGTTTGGCATGTTCTGGGCACTTTGCCTGTGTACACCGCGCGCAAGACCCAGTGCGCCACACCCTGGGTATGCACCGCACCCGTTATAAGTTTGAACTGTGGGCGGGGGTTGTGTGCGCCGCGCCCTGAAAACTGACTCCAACTTGCTCCAAACGCTCACCAACGCACTCCAATCACTTTGCAATGTCTCCTACGGGTTTTGATTTGTAAAATGCCTCTGATTTTGGTGGAAAAATTGTATATAAAGACTTGGGAGAGATGAGTTTGATTTTTGCCTCTTCAAAAACCCATTTTTCTAATGTTTGAGTTTTGCACTTTTTCACTAACTTTAAAACACACTGATTTTCACTTTCCCTTTGAAATTTTAGCTCGAATGATGAAATTTTCTGCACTCTTTGCAGGGGTTACAAGACAGAACATGTGGCCATGGAAACCATGACAACATTTGAAAAAATCACTTGATGACTTTTTTTGAAAATTTTGCCATAAATGACACTGTTTGACTTTTCTTCAAAATGGAGTTTTGAAGAAGATTCGGAGTCTATCCATATGACGATGAAATTTTTTGAACCATAACTATGTAAGGGCCTCACTCTGGCTTGCATGGCTCTACTAGACATGTTTCAAGTACCAAATTGATGAATTCCTAGACCCAGACCTCGAAATGACCTTTGTCCTTTAAAGGACTAGACCTTGACTATCATGGACTTTGATGATGATTAACAAAAGACCTGAGCCAGCAGGAGCCAGACATGAGACTATAATGACCTTCTCCATCAGATTATGGCATGCCTCTAGTGGAATGCAACTGGGAGAATGGAGCGGGACACCTAATCATGAAATGCATAAAGAGTTTTGATCTTTGATAGAGGACTGGCTAGACTGACTCTAACAATCTCACTAAAGTTGGTTT